>PITA01004944.1:54385-116981 GCA_004023965.1 Spilogale gracilis | reverse complement strand
CCCATGGTAAATTCCCGGCTGACTACTGACCGCTTATTTGTCTGTCTGTAGCCACCTTGCTGCAGCGACGCAGCCCCTCCCCCACCCTGAACGTATCTCTTACCAGCCCAAATTAGGACAGGCACCTCCCCTTCAATTGATTGGTAAAATTATATGACTAAGTGTAAAATGATTGGCTGCCTGCGCGCAGACTTTAATGGAATGCTTTAAATCTATTGGTTACTAATACGCGGGCTTTAATGTAATGCTTTAAATCTATTGGTTACTAATACGTGGGCTTTAATGTAATGCTTTAAATCTATTGGTTACTAATACGCGGGCTTTAATGCTTTAAATCTATTGGTTACTAGTGCGTGGGCTTTGCTGTAACGGATAGCAGTGTTCTATATAAGGCCCCCCACACGAGAGCTCGGGGCTCTCAGCGGCAGACTGCTTTGAGGCTGCGCTGTGAGACCGACCCGGATCGAATAAAACCCTTTGCATCTTGCATGAGATCGTCTCTTGGTGTCCTCCATCCAGCTCCCCATCCCTTTTCAGCTTCTTTCTATAGGACTGTGCAGACGGTTTCTCCAAAACTCACTGTCATTAACAGCTGCTAACTTGAGGAATGTTGTGTGAAAGGAAACTAGGTATTGTCCACTGTCTTCATAATGGCCTTGTCCACTAGCAAATATGATCACTTATACCTGTATGATCACTTTAAGATAGTTAAATTTACAGACACTTATGAATGCTAATTAGGAAAAAAAATCCAAATTATGGAGATTAGATTGTGTTGTCTCAATTGACAAATTTAGCTTTCTAAAGAATTACTTTTGTTCTTAGACTTACATACAGTTTAAAGGGATACTAGCCAATACATACAAAGTGTCCTAGACTTTCAAAGTCCCATGAAACACTTTGGGAGTTGGACTGTTGTTGCGTGACTGATACCTCAGTGTCTGGCTTTGATGGGCTCAGCAGCAAATACTGAGAATCTTTAGGAAATCAAATTAGTTTCTTTTTTTTTCCTGCTAAGTCACAGTGTTTATAAAATTCAGGGTCACCATAAAATGTAAGTGGTTAGCTGGTATTTTGAGAAATAATTTCCTTTACACCCCAAGGTGTGCATTACTTTGTATGATGGGCTTAATTTGAATGTGTGTTGATGAAAGCAAAAAATATTCTATAAGCAATCCAAGGCAAATTTCTTTAGAGCTTAGCCTCCCTACATATGCATAATTTCTGAGCAATGAAATGAAATCATGTTGCACGCTGGATTTATGTAGTCTTTTTGTGAATATTTGATACTGTTGACTTTATCACTTTTGTCAACATGGAGTCTTTTGTCCGTGAGCCATCATCCCAGCAGGGTCAGTTCTGAGGGCAGCATTAACTGCTAACGCTGTGAGGATTCTCAAACATTAGTATTCTAATGAGGCACTCATGTGTCTCCTTCTATATTAAGAGCATTTCTATACTAACCCTGCTGCTTCTATGTCTACACCGAAGTCACAAATCATGGATTAAAGAAAAATTGACCTGAAAACAGGAGTTCATATTTTGTAAAGCTTTTTACAGCTTGCTATCTTTAACACCCAAAGTCATTTACCAAGTAGTTTAGCTAATTAGTCATCAATGAGTGAACCACAAAACGTTTGACTCTCTTTACAAATGGAAGTAAATTGTGATATAATATCTGCCTATTTTATTTGTTTGTTTGAAAAGCAAGAAAATATGTAGCTCTACTTGATCCCAGGACTTTTGAACCAGAGTGTTTCAATGGTAAAATGATAAAACATTCCCGACTTTTTCCCAGCTCAGTAAAAGGTAAGCCAAGCTGTGCTGTGAATACCAAAGCCTCAGGCAGATTTCCACCAAAAGGGCAAAATTGTTTTTCTTTCTTTGAAGGAGTTCATGTGGCTCCTGAAGAACCATGAAACCAGGGGGAAATGAAGAGGAAACAGTAAATCTGTGGGGGAAAAAGACGTGGTGAAATATATACATTACAAATCACTTCGAAATTTACTCCAAAGATCTAACATAATTAAAAGGCTTTGAGAAAATTGGCATAACTTTCCTGTCCAAAGTTACTTAACATTCCCTCTCTATTTCATATTCTACTCACCCCCCCTCGCTCGCTGAAAGTTGATATCCTTATGGATGTCATTGGTAGAAAATGATTTAGCATTTATAAGTAGGACTATTCATTATATTCCTACACATGCATGAATTTAAATTTGAGATTCCCTTTATTATTATAAAACCTTTGCAAAACTTTAAAAGAATGGTGTTAAACAATGTATGTATTTTAAGATTGAATATTTGTGGTAAGCCCGAAATAATTCTAACATTTGAAATAAAATAATGATCTCTTAAGGAAGAGTCTCATGTCAGCTTGGAGTTATAAACGTCAGTGTAGAGATTTTTAGAATCCTCTTACATAAGAGAGAAAGTGGGAACCCATCCGGCATGCCTCTTTAGTTATCATTCCGAACTTCCAGATTGCACTCAGAAACTCTATTTTTAACTTCAGTTTTGGGGTTTCCCCCATCTAGAGCTTCAGTTGATTAGCAATATTACATGGAGCCATGTCCTTGACTGAGATTCGATGCTTCCCCCTGCTATCATGACAGTTGGCATCATGGGGAAGAGTTAAGTGTGCAACGTGTATACTCCTCTCTGAGACTGTTGCTTCTCCATCTCTGGGTACCATAGAATAAACTCTGTTACCCGAATTTCAATAACATCTTTGAATTTGATGAAAAGAGAAACATCCAGTCAACCTGTATATTTAGACATTTCAAAAATATCTATACCAATTTATGTATCTACTCATGTATTCATCAAATATAGGGTTGGGAATCCACCATATCCATATCCCCTCTAGGAACTGAAAGTAAAGGCATGCTGGCCCACCTATGGAAAATTTACGACCTCATATCAGGAGATAGCCATGTGCAACATAAGCACAATAGGACACAGGAAGCAGAAGTCTGGTACTCTGTGTGCCTTTATGCCACTGAGGAATCCCACAATTAAATAAAAGTTCAGGAAACAAATAGTTCCTTTGATAAATTTAGAAAGTCTGAATCCTAGTTTCAATAAGTGTTCCATACTAACTACAATATACTAGTAATATATATTTTTTAAGATTTTATTTATTTGACAGAGAGAAACACAGCCAGAGAGGGAACACAAGCAGGGGGAGTGAGAGAGGGGAAGCAGGCTTCCTGCCAAGCAGGGAGCCTGATGTGGGACTCGATCCCGGGTCTCCGGGATCATGGCCTGACCTGAAGGCAGTTGCTTAACCAACTGAGCCACCCAGGCGCCCCACCAGTAATATTTTTAACTGTTGAGTCTGACTCACCCAAGCTTAACTTTCAAATTAAAAAAAAAAAAAAAAAGTTATCTGAAATGCATATTGTTTGATTTTCCAAGTCTTTCTTTATTAAACAAATCACCATGAAGGTCTTAATATTAACTTTAAAATATAACAGTTAATCACAAGATATATAAAGAAAGAATCTTTGTCAAGGAAATGTAGAGGCAAGAAGATAATAATATGGAATATATGTAACATAATGTAATAGAAAATTTGAATAGCATACCACTTGAATATTCATGTGCAATAATGACAATTTCTAATTAAAGGGCTATAGATATTTCAAAGCTGTGATACATGGCTTTTAAAATGAAATATTAAATGATTAAAATAGATTTCTCCGATTTCATGCAGCAACTGTGATTATATGTAAATTTATCTACAATTAGATAAAATGTGTGAAAAGCTATAAAGATTGCTCTACACCAGTTGATCAAATGAGTCCGGATTTTATACAGTGCAGACCATTTGATTATGTATGCAGACACTTATTTTTCGGTTTGAATAATGCATGGGCATGAGAAGATGTTTATTTTGAGATTTCAAAATGAACAGTGACTGTGCTCTGGAAACAAAGCATTGTTTGTTTATTTATTTATTTTAAATGTCGCTGTCTCCTGAGCCCCTAGCGGGAGAGTTAAGGACCTCCAATGAGTCTCCTGATCTCTATCTGTTATCATATTTCAACTCACTTGACTTTGAACGACCACTTCAAAGTAAATCAATTCTTAATTTGGGTCAATTAAAGATTTGGGGGTACACAAGAATTTAAAACTTTTAAAATTTAAAACTAAAAGAAAAGTAAAACAAAAGGAAAACTAACCTTACTTTTTGAAGTTGAAGAGAGTATGATCAAAAACAGTGACACTTACATAAAGAGAATATGCTAACAACTACAATGTGCCATTATTTTACTTATAGGTGTATAGAGAATAGAAATAGGCAGACTTTTGAAAAATACTACTACAGATAATTAAGAAATATATGAAAAAAATTGTCAGCTTCATTAGAAATAAAAAAGAATCTTAAAAATATACATATATGCATACATATATACACATACACATATGTATTACACAACTTTTTATATATACTTATATTCCTATACTGCTGTCTGTATATATAAATGTACAGTTATTATATATACAGACTATATACTCCTCTCAACTAAGCAAGGCCAAAGAAATGTAAGCATACCCAACTTACAGATGAGTTTTTGTACATGTCAAGAACAACAGAAATTAGGTGAAGAAATATTCTCATGTTCTCTGTTCTGAGTATTTATCTCTTGATATGACAAAGCAAGTAAACACAATTTTGAACGAAGTTAGCAAAGCATCATTTTTTTATATAAAAAAAATCTTTCTATTATTTGCCTGCTAGTCAAATATTTACTTTTTAATGATGGAGTTCTGTACTTTTCCACGAGTATGATATATTTTTAGACCAGGCAATTATTTTCGGGTTCCAATACTCAGATGACAAGGGAACAAAAAATCAATTAAGTAACCTGCTATCTGTCTTCATGGGAAAGCAGGAATGAATTTAAGTTTGAGCTCACCTCACCTGATTCTGCCTGCGTGTGAGGGCAGAGGGGAAATTGGGCTGGAGGTTTGTTCCAAAGTTTCTGAGAACATTTTCTTTAGACTAATATTCATATAAAAATTCTCTGAAATAGTTCCTATTCCTCCTACAGTATTTAGCCTAAGCATCTTAGCACCAGAGTTGGTTCAGAGCAAGCACTCAGAGGTAGTATTCCCATTTCCCATTTCAGAAAAGCAAAGCATTGAAATAAAATTGCCATTTTCTTAGTGATAAAAAAATATAGACTTTAAAAGTCATTTACGTGGAGCAAAACTGTAATGGACATGCTGCATAATATCTCCCTATTAAACTATAAAAATGAAACTTTTTAACATCTTAAAATAATTCATTACAGAATAGAAAAAGACTAGGTATGTCAAAGATGTCATTGAGACATCTAGCTTTCAGTTTGTTTATTTATAAGAGTAATCTTTAAGCTTTGCTCTGGGACAAAGTTAAATAATAAAGCAGTTCAGATACTCCATTTTGATGAAAAATTAAAAAAAAATTTCTGAAAGCTATTGCTTTGTTTAATCCTTTAGGAATTCAGGCTGAAAGGTGAGGAGTGATATCTGTCTCGGGAAAGTTGCTGAGGGAATCAAATGTGTTATTTGAACAATTTATATACATTATGTAGGTAAGGTTGTTGAGATTGGCCCTAAATAATTTGCCTCCAAGCAGTCTTTCTGAACTTTCTTGTTTAGATCTCCATCTCTCAATATCCCAGGGCTCTTTTGGGTTCCCTTGGACATGGTCCCCACAGTTATGCTTCATGGTTCAGATTTCTCCCTTCCCCAGTTCCAAACTTTTGATTTCAATTTCCTTGGGCCCTGTTCATGATTATTTAAACCTACACACACACACACACACACACACACACACACGTGTGTGCCCCAAAAATAGCACAAATTTTCCTTATGTATAAAAAGGACAATTCATTACTTATTTCAAAGGCACCTTGATAATTTAACAACCTCTGCTCACATGTAATACAGACATGATTCTAACGATTAAAATCAGGCCCCAGGTGAAGTTGATGGTGAAAATAACACCACACAGGGTTTTTATGTGTGTAATTCTATTGGTAAATAAGGCTGAGCCTGAAAGTAATATGGAAAGTAAAAACTCACAATCACCAGTGTCATGAAATACGATGGTCAATTTTTCCCTCCTCACTTCACACCTCCCCCCACCTTCAGACACAGTGTCAGTGCTTCTCAAACACCAACGTATCTGAGATTTGGTAGACTGAGATTCTGATTTGGTGCATCTGGGGTATGGCCTAAGGCTCTGCATTTTTAACTAGCTTCCACGTGACACAGATACCTCTGGCCCATGGATGGCATTTTGTGTGGTAAGATACCACAAGACATCAGAATGTTTTGTTTTGGAATTAGACATCTGGAGTTTATCTAAATTAATGTATCAGGCTATAAAGGGTATTTTACCTCCTAAGTATTAGGAAAATAATATGTCTTGATTTAAATGCATATATGTATATATTTTTTCTCTATTTACTTCCCTTCTTCCCCAAAATACTTCATCATGACAAGATAAATGTCTTATTTGGAATAGAAGTTTCTTTATGGCTTGGGCAAACAAAGCACTCTTAACTTCTTTCTAACCATGCAAAATTGTGCTCATTTGGTCAACACCTAGTATTGTTTTTATATAGTTCGGTATTGTTTTTATATAGTTTCAGTATTTCCTCGGTCTGGACTTTTTTTCTTTTTTTTAAAGATTTATTTATTTATTTATTTGACAGAGAGAGAGAGAGATCACAAATAGGCAGAGAGGCAGGCAGAAAAAGAGGGGGAAGCAGGCTCCCCACTGAGCAGAGAGCCCAATGTGGGACTCGATCCCAGGACCGAGATCATGATCTGAGCCGAAGGCAGAGGCTTAACCTGCTGAGCCACCTAGGCACTCTGGGCTTAACTATCCTGATTTGTCTTCCTGCTTCCTCTAAAAATATCCAAAAAGCAGATCATACACAGCCACCTTATGCCACATGATCTACGTGTAGCAAATATTAAACACTTAATATTAAGGGAATTCTCTTAACACAATATCCTCAAGTCAGAATTTTTTAGAGAAAAAATATATCATGGCAAAAAGTAAAACCTATTATTAGATCACTTATTAATTTCAGGGCAGCCAAGTTTGACTGTCAATTATGCCTTCTTTTAGCATACTGAAAAATACATTCTCAAAGTAATATACAGAATTGAGGTTAAGATGGGTTGATTAGATAGTCATCATCTCCCACACCCTTTATTAACTTTCCCTGAAACTCTTTGCAATCTCAAAAACAAATGTAAACCTGCAACAGTTTTAGAAAGCAGAACTATTGAAAAAGATATGCAAGATCTCAAAAGGAATTTTCACACACAAAATATAGATGAAGCCCTGAGTCAGAGTAGCAAGACAAGAGATACTAGGAAAATGACAGTCTCTGTCTTGAACACTGCCCCAAATAACATGGACACTCCATCAAGTCAGGGGTGGCAGCCATTTTCCAACTCAGGAAAGCAGACTTCCTCAGTAGCCAGGTATGTATTTTTTCCCCCATTCAAGATCTAACCTCCAATAGCATTAAGGACTCCAGCAAGCCCCATCAGTTGCCTACTATAACAGCATTTCCTTTCTCTACTTCTTAGGGAAGAACCTGCCTCCCTCTCATTATAAAATCTTAAAAATGTAAGCCACTCACTTCTCAGACTTCCCTGTAGTGAACAGGGGTCATGTGACCCTGTTCTGACCAATGAGATAGAAGGGGTCTTCCATTTGTTGCCCTATCAGATTGGCTTCTTTCACTTAGCAATATGCACTTGAAATTCCTCCATGCCTTTTCTATGGATGAAAAGCAGATTTCTTTTTAGTTTCTTTTTATTTGTAAATCTTTTTAGATTTAGCGGTAGCGTTTTTATATATAAACTTTGTCAAATTCAGGGAGTTCCCCTCTGAGATTGCTGAGAGTTTATCATGAGTGGGTGCTGGATTTGGTCAAATACCTTTTCTGCATCTATTGATATGATCATGTGGGTTTTCTTCTCTCATTTGTTGATGTGATAGATTACATTAATTTCTGAGTGACGAATTGCTATTACATAGCTGGGATAAATCCTACTATGGTGTATGATTATTTTATATGTTGTTGAATTTGATTTTGGTGAGGAATTTTGCATCTATGTTCATGAAAGGTATGTGTGTATCTTTCTTTTCATGTGATGTCTTTATCTGATTTTGATATTAAGGTAATGCTGGCCTCATAGAAGAAGTTAGGAGGGGTTTGCCCTGTTTCTGTATTCCAAATGAGATTGTGAAGATTTGGCATAATTTCATCCTTAAATGTGTGGAACAATTTACCAGTGAACCTACCTGGGCCTGGTGGTTTCTCTTTTGGAAGGTTATTAACAATTGGTTCAATATCTCTAGTAGGTAGAGGCTTATTGAGATTTTCTCTTTCCCTTCTTGTGTAAATTTTGGCAGATGATTTTCTTTCAAGGAATTAGTCCAATTTATCTAGGTTATCAAATTTGTGGGCCTAGAGTTGTTCATATAGTTTCTTTATTACCCTCTTAATGTCCATGGAACTTATAGTAACATTCCCTCTTTTATTTCTAATATTAATAATTTATCTCTTCTCTTTTTTTTTTCTTAGTTATCCTGGATAGAAGCTTATCAATTTTATTGATCTTTTTTTCATATTTTATTTTTATTATTATTTTTTTTATTGTTACTTAAATTTTTTTTTCCAGTGTTCCAAGATTCATTCCCCATTCCCCACACCCAGTGCTCCACACTTTAGGTGCCCCCAGTACCCACCACCAGGCTCTCCCATCCCTCCACCACCCTCCCTCCAAGTCCCTCAGTTTGTTTCTGTGTCCAAAGTCTCTGTTGTCTCGTTTCTCTCCCTGGATTACCCTAGTTCTCATTTATCTTTTCCAAGAAACAGTTTTTGGTTTCATTGATTTTCGCTATAGATTTCCTCTTTTTTTAAAATAAAGATTTTATTTATTTATTTGACAGAGACAGAGATCACAAGTAGGCAGAGAGGCAGGCAGATAGAGAGGAGGAGAAAGAAGGCTCCCTGTGAAGCAGAGAGCTCGTCCCCAGCCTGGATTCCAGGACCCTGAGATCATGACCTGAGCCCAAAAGCAGAGGCTTTAACCCACTGAGCCACCCAGGCGCCCAGATTATTTCCTCTTTTCAATTCCCTTTATTTGTACTCAATTTTTACTATTTCTTTTCTTTTGCTTACTTTGGATTTAATTTACTTTTTAAAAAATAATTTCCTAAGTTCAAAACTTAGATTATTGATCTAAGATTATAAATCTTTCTTCTTTTCTAAGATATGTATAAAGTTTTATAAATTTCTTTCTAAGCAATGTTTTTGCTGCATCCTACAAATTTTGATATTATCTTTTCATATAGCATGGAATATTTTTAATTTTATTTGCAATTTCTTCTTTGACCTATGCATTTTTTAGAAGCACATTGATTAATCTTCATGTATTTTGGTGTTTTCTAGCTGTCTTTCCATAGGCCTCACTTCCAATCTAAAAGACAGCAATCTAACCATAGGACTAGAATGCTTCCTGTCCCCTTCCGAAAGGCACATTGACAGCAGATTCTTTTATCTAGCCTGTCATAGCTATTGAGGAAAAACCACAAGGGATACTAAAAGGCAAAAACACAATTTGAAGTTTCTTTCTTTTCTTTTTTTTTTTTTTACGATTTTATTTATTTGACAGAGAGAAACACAGCCAGAGAGGGAACACAAGTAGGGGGAGTGAGAGAGGGAGAAGCAGGCAGGGAGCCTGATGTGGGACTCGATCCGCAGTCTCTGGGATCATGACCTGAGCCGAAGGCAGTCGCTTAACCAACTGAGCCACCCAGGTGCCCTGAAGTTTCTTGGTAAACTTTCATACCACATCTTTAGATTTTAAAATCTAATAAAGTATAAATAGATGTATATTTATTAAAAATGGTAAGAATTTTTATCTAAAGCCAAGAACCAAAACTAAATTTAATTATAAAATGTCAGAAACATTCCATTTAATTTAAGATTCACATAAGAATTCCTACTGGAATTATTATGATTCAATATTACTCAGGAAGACCTGGTTTATTCAATGAAATTAAAGAATAAAAAAGGTATAACTGTTATAATATGAAAAATATGTATTTCCACAAAGGTAAAAATATCAGAGAAAACTTAAATTTTCATAAAATGAAGATTGGTAAAATGTGAAGATAGTACAATCTTGTTGTCATTAATAATAATACTTAAAATATTAAAATTGGAATTTTATAAAATATTATAACATAAAAATGTTAATTATCAATTAACTCATTGAATACATATGTGGCTGGCACTATTTTAGTCAATGGCGATAGAAGAGTTAAAAAAAAGAACACACAAATTCCTGTTTCTATGAAGCTTACATTCTAACAGGAGAACATGGAATGACAAATAAATAAGTACATGTATGTTTCTATTCATATTCATGTTTTTCCTTTCAGGAAATAATGTGACTTCATATCTAAAACATTATAGTTAGGGTGCCTGGGTAGCTCAGTAGGTTAGGCATCTGCCTTTGACTCAAGTCATGATCCCAGGGTCCTTGGATGGAACCTTGTATTGGGGTCTTTGCTTGGCAGGGAGTCTGCTTCTCCCTTTCCCTCTGCCTGTCCCCTCAGCTTGTGCTCTCTCTCTCTCATGCACGTGCGTGCTCTCACTCTCTCTCTAATAAATAAAATCTTTTAAAAAATAAAATAAAACATTATTGTCCATCTGACTTTGCTTCTTATTATTGACTTTTTTATATAGAAATATATGTAAAAGATTAGAAACTCAAATATCAAAATATAAATCGTGGTAATATTTGAACATTGGAATTGTGAATGATTCTATAGTTTACATGCTTTCCCTGTTTTTCAAAACTTATTTCTATAGTAAATGTAGAAAATACAAAATTTAGAATTAAAAAATTATTTTAAAATCCAATGTAAGGCATCACAATTTTTTATTCCTTTTCAATTTATTTATAACCCAGAATGTTAATGATCAAATGCCATATCACAGACCAAACTATAGCAGTAAAGATAAATAGTAGTATGATTTCTCTCTATTGTGTTGTGCTGAAACCATGCAGAACTTAAATTTGAAGTCTATGCTTCCTTGCAATTAAAATAAATTATATGTAATCAAAAACAGTAAAGATTAAGATCGATTGCCAGTTACATCAGCATCCAAACCGTACTCTGCCCTCAAACGCCATGTTGTAATTTGCTAAGTTGAAAGAACAAACATACATTATTTGTAGAGCCAGACATATGATTATCTGGATAAAAGTATGTGTACTATCCCCATAAGGCATAATCCAATACATTACTACATAGCTAAAAAGCCAAATTCAACTCATTCTTATCTTACTGACTCATGCTTATGAATAAATTTCAATAAGTATTTGTGTAGCCATAACCTTGGAAAGAATCTGATTCATTTATTACCCATTTGTAAAACACAGGGTTCTATACAAATGCAGCTGTTCCCTCATCTTGTTACATATTCTAATATTTTGAAATGTTACAAAGAATGACTAACAACATTACTTCAGAAAAAAATGGAGATTTATATATCCTGTGCTATCATAAAATACAGTAGTTATTGGGCAGAATGAAGAAAGAAGATTCGGCTTGACACCTTTATGGAAAGCAAGGATTCAGTAAAGTTGTTTAATGCTTACTTCTACTGGCAAAATAAAGGCAATTATCTAGACAAATATTATGGAAAGAGTTATATTTCCTGATAGAAGACACTGTAGAGGCAGACCAGCTAAATTGTCAAACATCTTTCATGTTTAGAAGATTGTGCTTTTTATGGAACTCATAAGGGTGAACAAAAATCTCCCTATAAATGGATTTCTTCTTTTCTCCCCTCCCTATTTACATCTCTCCAACGCTGATTTCTTTCTTTCTTTCTGTGTTCAAACTGTGTCAGATAAGCACTTACTGAGCAGTGACAATTATAGACAGGTTCTGGTATACAAAGTGAAAAGGTATGGTCCAAGCCTTCCAGTGATTCAATTTCTAGTTGGGGAGCTAGGATTGTAAAATGGAATTATTTCAATAATTACATTTTTAAATATTTTTATAGGTACCAAGGAGGAAAAAGGAGATAGAAATTTGTAATATTCTGGGGTATCAGAGAAACTTTTGTACAGAGGTTGCTATAGAGTGTGATTTTTCAGTTCTGCCCTATGGAGGAGCACTGATCAAACAACGCCCTTTTTTTACAGGACAGACATCATATATTTGACTGTGCTGTATCTCTTAAGCTTCTTTTAAGTATATATGTCTTTATTTCATCACATGGTTCCTGTGCAATTCCTCATTTGGGAAGTCTTCTAACTTCATCCAAATCAATCCATGGCCCCATTCAGCATTTACTGTGGAACATGCTAGTCATGGTTCTGAGCCCCAGAGTGCAATATACCTTCAAACTGCTTCCATTGCAGTGAGGAGAGTAAAAGCATAAATTACACAAGCTAAAATGGTAGTGACTTTGGTATGGGGTAAATGACATTAAATCAAGGAGCCTTGAATGGTCTCTTAAGAGCATTATTGGGCAAACTTCAATCTGTCACCTGTTTTTGTGACAGAGCTTAACATATTTATGAGATGGCCCTTTCCAAAAAAAGTTTGTTGAATCCATCTTAGAGGAGCAGATGTTGGATCTGAGGCCCGAGTGAAAAGAGCAAGTATATTAATTGTCCATGGCTACATGAGGAATTACCTCAAGACTTTGTTACTTAAAGCCACAGATGTTTACTATCTCATAGTTTCTGTGGGTCAGGAATCCAGGGATGGCTTAGCTAGGTCTATTGGCTGGAGTCCCTAGCAATACATGGCAGCCAGGGAGGCACTGGTCCCCAGGTTCAGCTGAAGGAGGATCTGCTTTCAGGCTTCCTCACAGGCTGTTTACAGGCCATGGGTCCTCACTGGCTATTGGAGGCATCGGTTTCTTGCTATGAGGGCTTCTCCAGAGCGCCACTCACTACGTAACAGCTGATGATACTAAAAGTTGTCTAACACAAGGAGTCATTCAGGGAGGAAGAGCATTCTAAATGAATTGCAAAGCTTCCAAGTTAAAAATGAGCTTGATTGAAGTCTTCCAGGAACAGCAAAGCTAGTGCAATTAGATCATATGCAAGGAAAGGCAGATAGATATCAAGGAAATAAGTATGATCTGGAAGGTCAGGCCTTGATTATGTAGGGATTTTCAAACCATGTGAAAGAAGTCAGATATCATTCCAAGTATAATAGAAGGTCACTAGAAGACTTTAAGTTGGGAAGATGACATACTTAGATTTATGACTTGAGAAGATTAATTTAGCTGAGTGAATGTAAAATAAACATACTAGTGAAGGCCATATAGTTAATTTTACTTGTCATGGGAATACCTGACAATGTGGATGTTGAGTATGCTGGCTACTGGAAGATCTTCTAAATTTACTGATAATAGCGGATTGAAGATACGTAGGTGGGAAGAAGGTAACTTGATAAATATGGGTATGACAATGCAAGTGTTTGAAAGTAACCAAATTTTAGAATGAAAAACTGGTTTTTGAAAAGTTGTATTTTAACTGAAATATATTTTACAAAAATTTCCAAATGTCCATTGTGCCTGATAGTATCCATTACTATAAATACACAAATTATGCTGTCATCCTCTTTTTGATAAAATGTTTCTTAATGATATCATATCCTTTTCTTTGACTCTAAGCATTCTTTTTCCTTGTCCATACTAGTAAAAAGAAACATTAGACATGAAGAAATATTCCATTTTGAGTTAATTCTAACTACTTATGTGCGTATGTCCTCCATTTCATTTTGGTACAGCCTTTTTGAGGTATAATATACATACCAAAATCATGTATGTAATTAAAATTTTATTTTCCATACATTAATGCCAATATGTATGGCTCAGTGAGTAGGACATGTGACTCTTGATCTTGGGGTCATGAGTTCAAGTTCCATTTTGGGTACAGAGCTTATATTAAAGAAAATAAATTAATCAAAAATTGTAAGCCATTTGTGAAATTGAACTGTGTAGAAGCAAAAATATAGAATATGTATCTATTTCTAAAATTCTACTAAATGTTTCCATTAACTGTTTTCAACCTTTTATGACTCAGATGAATACTCTTCTTCCAAGAGTTATTTTCTGGCCACCTCTATAATTCCTGCAATTCTCTGGGAAAAAAAATCTCTGCCTCTCTTGCAAAATCAAATGAGTAAATAGTCTTGGCACAACTCCAAAAGCAGTGGGAATATAGATACAGTTAGTTTAGTGTTCATTCTGATGTGCTCACTTAAAACTATGACCTTAATAATAATATGTGCTTAGTACAAGCCCACCATCTCTAATTTTCCAGTTTATGCTCGTATACCTTGTTAACAACCATTTTTGGACTTCCTTTAGAACCTCTAGTCTATTACATGATCAATTTCTTACTATCATATTCTTCTTCTTATCCTCAGCTTCCTTAAATATTCTTTATTTAAATTTCCTCATCCCTCATTATAATCACTCCCCACCCTCAATTATCTTGCCCTTCATCCTCTCAGAGTTACCTAGTTGAATCCATCTTTCAGTGTTTTCTCTGTGTACTTGAGAACAGATGAACATGACTACAGAAAAGCCCACAACCTTGATAACGTAACTCCCTTCAATGTCATGACCTCCAATATCATTATTGCCCAGCAATCCTACAAGTTTTAATTGGCCCATTCTTTCTCCCATCCTCTGAAATTAGTCTACCCATTCTCATCTCTCTTCAAACTGGCAAAATGGCCTCCCTGCTAATCACTCTCAGTTGAATACTTTGCATTTTTCTTTATTGAATAAATAGGTTCAGACAAAAGAAGGCATTCATATTCTTTCACTCCTGAATCTGACTACAATGAATAGACCATCGTTACTCTTAAGGTCATTCATTTTTCTGTGCATTGGGTCCCCTATCCTCTTTCCTATTCATGATTTTGCTTTTGCAATCATTGCACCTCTCTTCAATATCAACATTTTTATTCACTTACTAGACCATTCCTATCAAAAAGCTCCATTGACCCAGCATTCTCCTCCAGTATTTTTCTCTTCTTTAGAACAAAACTCACGAAAAGATTTGCCTGTACTCTGCCTTATCTATTTTCTTCCTATTCTCTTTCAATCTATGCTATCATTCTACTAAAAATGCTCTATTCCATGTCATCCATAACCTCTATATTTTCAAATCCAATTAAGAATTTCTCAGTCCTGGGGTGCCTGGGTAGCTGAGAGGGTTAATCCTCTGCCTTCAGCTTGGGTCATGATCTCAGGGTCCTGGGATCGAGTCCCACATCAGGCTCTCTGCTCCAGGGAGTCTGCTTCCCCTCTCTCTCTGCCTGCCTCTATGCCTACCTGTGTTCTCTCTCTGTGTGTGTCAAATAAATAAATAAAATATTTAAAACAATAATTTCTCAGTCCTTATCTCTTCAAATCTCTCAGAAGCATTTGTTTGTGTTGATCAATTCTTCCTTCATGAAGCACATGTTAATTGGCCTCTGAGTCTCTATGTTCTCTTAGTTTTCCTCCTGTTTCATTGGTGGTTCTCTTATTGATTTCCTTTTTTGAATAGTCTGACTTTTATATTTTGCCATGACACAGAATTCAGTCCTCAAACCTCTTTTCTGTCTCCATTTACCTTAGCTGAACTTATTCACTCCATTGTCCTTAAATATCCAATTTGTGTTGATGCCTCCAAAATTTGTATCCCATTCCTATTCAATTTTAAGTTTGAGAATTCAGCAATGTCCAACTCCCATGTGGTATTTCCATTGGAATGCTTAGTAGGCATATCAAATTCAATAGGTTCAAAACTGATTAATGCCCTCCAAACTTACCCTCACTGTGTTCCATATCCCAATAAATGGAACCTCATTTACCTAATTGTTAAAATACTTGGAGTCTTCCTTGATCTACATTCTTCCTTTTCCACAGATCTATCAACAAATCCTGATAGCTGTACCTTCAAAACCCTTCTCCTATTCAACAGAGTCTCAACAACTCTACCTCTACTATCTCATTCAAATTTCCAACCTGACTCATGTGGATTATTGCAAACTAAAGGCCTTGTACACACTACGTCACCCATATAATATAGCTTTAAACTAAGAGATCAAATTTTGAAGGTGCATTGTAAGGATTTATGTACTAGATAAGCTAGATATCTGTTGTCTAAACTTAAGCAAGTTACCTAATGTCACTGTGCCTCAGTTTCCTCGTCTGTACAATTAGGAAAATAATAGGATCTAACTCATGGGATTGCTGACAGGACTTACCAACATCATGTATGTAAAGTACTTTGAACTGAGTATGGCTTATTAGTCATATAATAACCAATATAAAAATAGCCAATAATTATCTTTCAAAATTCTATTAATCTTTTAAAAAATTAATCTATTGTAATTAAAAAAAATAATATCTACTCTACCTTACTATAAGAATGATCCCTTAAAAACAAATCAAATTATGTCAATCCCTTATTCAAAATGCCCAAATGACTTCCCCTCATATATAGAATAAAATTTAAAAATCTTGCCGGTCTATGTGAGTGGTCTGTCAGCACAACTTTCTCAAATCCCATCCTCTGCCAGTGTTCCCCTCATGTATCGCCTTCACTCAAATGTCTTGCTTTTGCTCAAAATTTTCAAGCATTCATTCTTCTTTGGATCTAAAATCTTTGTCTCAAAATATTTAAATGACTTTTTATTCCATATCCTTCAGTTCTTAACTCAACCATTTTCTCTACATCACCTTCTCCTGCCACTCCATTTGCAATGTTATTTTCTTTCCGTACAAGTTTATAAGCCCTTGTCTAGCTTGCTTCCTACATAAGGATTTGTTACTATCTAATGTATTATGTGTTTTAAGAGTAAAAATCATTTATTGCCTATCTTCCTTTCTGGAATGTAAGTTCCAAGAACAGAGATGTTTATTTGTCTTGTTGTCTGCTGTTTCCCAGTGTTTAAGACAGTGTTTGGCACTTAGGCTCAAAAATGCTGTTTGAATGATATCTCTCTCTCATATACATATATATATACAACAGTTGGGGGAAATATCAAAACACATCACTGTGAGATGATTGAATACTGAAAATAAAAGTATCCTAAAAGCTTCCAGAAATAATAAGTTCAGATCATAAACAAATGATTAGAAATCAGAGATTCTCCATAACAGCAATAAATATTAAGCAATAAAGAAAATATGGAATGAAAATAATTTTCATTTTCCTGTAAGATCCTACATTCAGGAAAGAGTAGAGTTCAGTGAGAGTAGAATAAGCACATTTCCAGATAGACAAGTTCTCAGAAAAAGAGATCCACAGCTAAATCCATTTCTTAGGATGTTACTGGAGGTGTATGTCATTAAAATAGGAGTAAATAAAGAGTGGATAAACCATGAGATCCTGGAAACAAGAGAATTAATGTATGAAAAAAAAGAAAATCTCAGAGCCACACTAAGAAATGAAAGTAGAAGACAGAGAGCTCAGGAAGAGAGCCGAATTTGTGGAATGTCTGATGTGTTTGAAGTTACTGAGAAGAGGATTGCACTGATGACTGAAAGTCTGTCTGGGTGTGAATTAGTGATGAGTATAAAGAAAACAAAGCAAATGAATATAAAAGACAACGTCAGGAAAAGTAAAACTTTGTACAAAAACATAATTGCAAGCATTACTCATGAATAGTATCACACATTCATAATAATGTAGAACTATTTATCCAATTAAAATTGTTGCCAATTTTACACTAGGTTGCCAAGGAGATGAAACAATGCATGTGTGAACTAGTGAGTGTGTGTGCATATATAGATGTGTATGTGAGTGTACCTCATATATATATTTATGTATTTTTTACATAATAAATGCCTTGCATTTCTTAAGAAGCAGCAATAGCTGAAGATATGACTACCCATATAATATCTTTCTTTTTTTTTTTAGGTTTCAAGTTATGGTCAAAGAATCCATGTATATTTTGTTTTACTACATAAAATTGGTTTAAGATAAAATATTCAATTTAATCAACCATAGAGTGACTCATTAGCTTTTGAGTAAGACAGATAATTGACAAGAGATCTATGTGAACTATAAAATCATGTGCTATAAAATCTAGGGTGATTTAATCAGTTCCTTGACACATGATGATGTAATTTGGAGATAAATATTTCCACAATGTCTTGAAACCTTTCAAAGACAGAGAGAGAATAAGATGCCTTCATTTATAATCTCATATTTGATATACAACATATGTCTTTATTTTATAAGAAGTATATTACCATAAAAGATCAAATAGGAAAAGTGAACTATTCCATATTATAATGGAGTCTATAGAAATTCATTTGTTTTAATAACATGATTAAGCAATGGCTATAGCTATTAAAAATGTAATTTTAATTCAAACTATTCAGTAAATTAATAATTAAATAACACAAAAGCATCATAAGTTTAAAGGACCTTCCATTGTAGTTACCTTTTTCTAGGGAAATATTTTTGTACTAGAAGTAAACGACTCTGGCACAAAATGCATACAATTGATGACATAAACCTGTGTTTCTTATGAGACTAGTTTTACCTCTTCAGGTTTATGGATGCAATATTGATGCTTTGGTGTCCTTTAGAACCAAGAGTTATCAACACAAATCTTGAAAACAAATACCTTGCTACAATATGGTGAGGTTAAGAAACTCTGTAATGTTTAAAATTCCCCAGGTGCCTGGGTGGCTCAGTGGGTTAAAGCCTCTGCTTTCAGCTCAGGTCATGATCTCAGGGTCCTGGGATCGAGGCCTGTGTCAGGCTCTCTGCTCATCAGGCAGCCTGTTTCCTTCTCCCTCTCTGCCTGCCCTTCTGCCTACTTGTGATCTCTGTCAAATGAATAAATAAAATCTTAAAAAAAAATTCCCCTAAGAATATATTTAAAAGTAGACCAACATTTTGAATTATTTCTTTAATATGCAAGAATACCCTTAGGGCTTTGTCAATTAGGTTTCTTTTATGATATCATGAATTATTTTTTTCTCTTAATCCAGTCAACTGGAAAGAGAAAAAACAATTACCAATGTGTAAAGTTAGTGAAAACAAAGATAATCTATAGAGAGGTTTTTATCCATGTAGACATGTTTATCATTTTCCAGGCAAGAGAAAATTGTTTAAATGACCTCTCATGTTTCCTCTAGAATATTATTGTTATAGGATCCTAGTGACTAGCAATAGGGAATATAACCTCCATTTTCTTCCCCATGGAGAAAAGGTCCATAAAAGGCCTTTGTTACCTTTTTTAGAGTGTTCATTTAGAATCCAGACACTCAAAATATTTTATCAAACACTAAATGTGAAGTGTCTACTGAGTCATCAACATGCAATGTTTTGTGTGAACTTTTAAAATTTAACCAATTTTTCATGTTCCTCATAACTATGGAATAAAGTACAGATAAAATTCCTAAATCCCAGGAGAATAGAAGTCCTGAGTTATATAAAATAATAAGAATTGAATACATACCTGTGCCTTTCTGAGTGAGCAGAAAGAGGGCTTGATCCCTCCTACCATTAGACCTGATTGGACCAGGAATGAGATATGAGAGTCTAACCCTGAAATCTTGAACTGGGTTTTCTGTCTCCAAAATATAAGTGAGGTCATTTGGAGTCCTTCAGGGACTTTCTTACCAGCAGCAACAAAGAAGTCTGGGAGGCTGACTGGGAGCTGGTAACAAACACTAGAGAACAAACGATTTGTGGAGATGAGAGACAGTGTTCTCTGGAGCTCTTCCAAAGAGACACAAATTCTGCCTGCCCTGGAGTTTTATGAAGATCTCGCATGCATTTACAACATTCTTATCAATTTTTAAAAAATCTTTGAGTGCATTTTCTATTTCCCATAAGAACCTTGGCATGATTATTATGGGTACCTGATTTATAACATGATTATTATGGGTACCTGACTGCATAAAAACACAGCCTGATACACAAGAGAATTGTTGGTGCATCAATAGGGTGACCTTAGATATGTTGTTTAATCTCTCAAAGCCTCAGTGTCTTCATCAATAAAATAAAGAAAATAATTCACTCTTCACAGGATTAGTATTAAAACTTTTAAAAGCACATATAAGTGACGAGTCACTAAATTTTACACTGGAAACCAATTTAACAATATATGTTAACTAAGTAGAATCCAAATAAAAGCTTGAAAAGAAAAATAAGTGTATGTAAATCCATCATTTTTCTAATACAGAATAAGAACACACTAAATGATGTCTACTTTGTAATTATGCAGTTAAAGTTTGTTTATCTTTCATTCGGCCCATGAAGAGTTTTTATTGTTTACATTTAATCAAATGTAAGTTATTAAAAAGGTAAAGCTTTCCTGTATAAGTAATAGCCTATATTTCTCTCACATAATTTTTCTAACTTGTAAGTTAATAAACATGAAACATATAAACCATGAAAAAGGCATGTATTTTTGTGTGCTTTTTCTTTTTTTAGAAAATATGAACTGGTGAAGAATATGAATCTATTTATTCCTCATGTTTTCTTAATTTTTCATTTCATTATGACACAAGTATATTTAATGGTATCTGGCTATTCTTCAGTATCATGAAGGCTTCTTCAAAAAGATCAGCCCTTCATTTTCAGATGATTAGACAAGTGGACTATGTATAAATTAGCCATAGTGTGGCTTGCCTTAATCATTTACATAGCCCTAAATCCATCCATAATATATACCATAATCCAAATACACTTTTATTTATTGAAGTGTCAGAAAGAATTTCTCCTAAACACCATAACTGAATGAATACATTCTGCACTTTTCCTCTGCAAGAATATAGCCATTTCATGTAAAGTTCCCATCTTTTCATGTGAATATACAAAATGCCTGGCCTTTGCAAAATAGATCTTTCAAAGAAGAGAAAAATGAGTTCTTTATTTTTCACTTCACAATGGGAAAAACAGCTGACAACCCTTAATTGAAACAATGAGAGGACACACGTAGTCCATATAACTCTTTCAAGAAGAGTAACCCTTCAATGCTTTCCAGTAGGAGGGAGTTTAAGAAAATAAATTGGATAAATAAACTTTTGGTGAACAAATCCCCAAATAGTCTTTTCTAAATTGAAACCATCAATGCCTAAAGTTAACAGAACTCTTTTCTTTAAAATATTCAGTGACATTAGAAATAGTAACCTTTCTTTATTTATCTTGCTGATAATATTTGAGTTACTGGAGCTGGTGCAAGTTACTTGGTCTGTGCCAGAATTTCAATAGTTTTTGTGCTTCTACCTTAGTGATTGCTTATAATAATGATGATCTGAAGTAAAACAAATTCCATCTTCACTCAATGCTGGTTTATTCTAAAATAAATAATACATTGCCCAATAACTTTTAAAACTGTGAATTTAATGACCTTAGGAAATACATTTTTTCCCCCACCCAGTAGCTTTGATTTTTTTTTCCTTATCAAACCTGCCCATCATTTGAAATTATCTGCTGTTTACAAAAGAAGGAGCAAATGTAGTCTAAAAACAAGATCAGAACCTCAGGAAGACCACATAATTATGTACAGTCCCATGTCACATAGCCTGCCTGAGACTATCAAGCCACAGGAATTTCTTTACTGGTCCTAAGATTTTTGTGGAATCATTTAGAAAAATAATGCATATGTTACAAAAGAAATCTTTCTTGTCCAATGGAATTAAACAAAGATGTTTCGACACTAACAATTCTCCATGATTTTTAAGAATTTTAATTTACGAATACAAAGTTTTTTTTATGTAGAGCATATAAAATCTCTAAAAATCATAACAGTTCTCCCAGGAGCAATGATAAATGTTAAATAAATTGTCATTGTTGAATGTTGTGAAAATAATTTCAAAAGAGAGTAGAATAAATGCACTGCCTTTGCTTTTCAGTCCTGTAAGTTAATGTGACACTGGCCACATTTTATGCAATGTTTTAAGTTAAAACAAAACCTTGGTTTTGCTTTTGTGCTACCCTACACAATTTCAAACAGCTATCAGAAACAAAAAGCAATGTGAATATAAAGAATCAACTAAGCAAAGTTTTCTCTAGAATAGCTTTTGTTTAATTAAGAAATAATGGTTTTATAATTTATTTCACTGCATATGAGTGTAAACATTAAGACCATTATGTTGGTTTGTTTATAGTTTTAAAGAAGAGAGGTCTTATCATATTAAAGATGCCCAAGATATTATTACAAGAAGAAGTATAAAAGAGGTGAGAATTCAAAGCAGTTCAGTGTGTTAAATCACTTTACTAAAATGATGAGTTTTTGGTACAATTTTACAGTGTTTCTCTTATGTAGTAGCCGAGAAATATTTTTTTGAGACTTCCAAGAGAAGTTTTCCATCTTTCTTGTAATTTCAAACATTGTCTTTGGATGGCTGGAAAGGGCAATTCACTTTTTAGTAGACTCATTAAAAATAGAATTTTTGTCTTTGTATATGGCATAATTTATACATTTTCAGATATATTTTGATATCATATTGAATTCTGAGTAAATACCATTCAAATCGGTCTTTAAGCAGAGGGTATGACAGCAATTTAGTTCACTAAATTGGAAGAGAATGAAACTGCATATGAATAGTTAACTGAATTAGAAGAAAGTAAAAAAAGAAAAAAAAGTTGCGTATGAATAGGCCCCAAAATTTAATGTCTGTGGGGATTGTAGTAGTGATATAATTAGTTATTGGAGAAACAAAATAAAAATAAGAATTTTGGAGAAGTGAGAAAATACTAAGATTTATTCCTTAAATATCTCACCAAAATTAAGAAAATTCTTGTCTTTTTCATTTTTATATGTATTCAACATTTAACCACTTAACCATTATCGATTTTAAGCAACAGAGTTTAGTGGTGCCTTTGATTTGCATCCGTACAATGGACACCTTACTTGGGTTTTAAATTTTGTTTGGATAAAAGTGAAGCATGTTAGGATAGGGGATCTTATCTTAACTCCCCAAATCCCTTAATACGCCAAGGCTGGAATGAAAACAGGACTGAGCGAGGGCAATCTGCAGACTCTTTGGAACCTGACTTGCAAGGGTCTTTGCCAGTTTTAAGACAGTTTTAAGAAAACAGACATAAAAATAAGCCCTGCACTATATTATTTAATTTTAAGTGAACATTTTTTATTGAGCAAAATGAGTAAAAAAATAAACACGTGTTCAGTCTCCAGAAATATACATTGAGGTGACATGAATGAGGTGTCTTCCAGAAGCCCTGAATTATTGTGGACAGCTGCAAGAAGAGGCCTTCAAGGCAGGGAATTCTTGCTAGCCACCTAAGACCGTGTTGTTTTGTCTTCAGTCGTATACAAAACTCCATCAGATACTTCTTTTCCTCTGTGATTCGGGGATAAGCAGCTCATGGTGGTTTTTTTTAACCACACACAGAAACAAAGATTAAATAAATGCATGTAGCACAAGGTAGTTTTTTACCTATCTAGAAGGAAACCAAGGACAACCTTGGTTCCTCTCCCTCCCTCTTTCTCTCTCTTTTCATCAGTCTAGCTAGTTTAAGTGAATTTCAGGAGAAACTACAAAAACCTTGATCAGAGTATTTCAAAATCCAAGCAAGTATTTTATTTGTTCATTTGTTCATTTATTGAGTGTTAGACAAAACAAGGCAAAAGCTGTTTGGAGTTAGGCATAATCTCCAGGTTTTTTAGATAAGTGACCACATCCTGACTTTAGATTTATTTCATGGATACAAACTAACCTCCACTCTTCCACTCCCATTTAATTATCAGCAGGAACAGCTAGGCAGTTTGTTTACAAATATGGAAAAGAGGATGTGAGCACTAATTATGGAAACCAACAATAAATTTTCTTCCCCTGATCAAAGAGACCAAGAGATAAACTCACGCTGAAATAAGCAGAGGTCATTTTCCCCAGGCATTCCCAGAATTTATAATATACGGCAAACTCCACCAGGCTCTCAGCAGCTTTGCTGAATGTGACAGGCCTAATCAGATGTAACACAGGCCAGACACACATGGGCAATTAGCACTTTCCACAGGTCTCTAACCTGTGACCCTTCATTCTTTCTTCATTAACACTCAGGACTCTGATCCACTGACATTGCTAAATAATTCATATCCAAGTACCGTACCTCAAAGGATGAAAAGGAATGAAGCGAGTTCCTAATCACACTCAAGTTTGCCAAAAACTGGAGGATATGCTGGACTCTGTGGGATAACTATATAGCATAAACTCATTATGCATCAGTATGCTGCATGTTAAAAATTCCATCTCCTGCCAGATAGGTTACATTAACATATTTATAATGGAATACTGGATTAACAATGTTTGACATCTTCACTGTGTTCACTTTCAGTTCTATTATTACCCCAAACAGTTCCTCCAAAAGTATTCTCTGGCTAACAGTAGAATTGTGAGCAATTTGAAGGAAAAGAAAATGTTAAAATGCTATTTATATTTTTAGTGAGTTACTTTTTGATGAATGATCCTAGATTAATTATAGCACTATGGAAAATGTTATGATTTTAAACACTTTTTCCTGTATTCAGTCACACATAGGACTAAATTCACAGGACTCCTTCATAAGTTGCAAATCAAACATGATGAAAACATTCACACTTTTGATAAACTCATGATGAAATACTTAGATAATTTCACACCTTAAATAAGCAGAAGAAATATTAAAGTGTATTCATCCAGCCCCGACCCCAAACATGATCTTTTTATTTCTAAATGCCTGCAAAGGACTTCCTTGTGGGTATCAAATTTGGAAGATGGGGCCATGTGACTTAATTAAAAAAAAATCAACTTTGGCTGAAGGCAAATCTGGCAAATAGTTACTAGCTGTCTGACAGTGGGAAGGTTGCTTATTGTTTCCTGATCATTTTCCTCATCTACAAGAACCAGGTGATAATATTTTTCAGGGATGATTTCAGATTTTAAAAAGTAACTATTATAAGAAGTGAAAATTGACCAAAATCTCCTACCGCCTCAAAAGTAACTTAAACTGTTCCGAGAAAATATTCTTGAAGTTTCCATTTAAGTCACTAAAAGTAAATTAAATGATCCATTTAGCAACCCATCCCTTCATAAACATTTCCTAATCTGACCATCTTGTTTAGCTAGGCACAGGATGGTAGTGAACACAATGTCTGGTTTATCAGACAGCTTTTCATGTAACTCTAAAATTCAGCACCAGAGCCTAGAAAGGTCACGTGCTTTTAAGAGTCCCTGGAGAATCGCCACTAGTCACCATAGACCACTGTTTCCAAACACTTGGCAACAGAAGCAAAACAAACCACCCATGAATTTAACCACAACTGTATTTTTTAGAAGAGACTTGAAATTTTGTTCCAAACCAGTATTTTCTGCCTGGTGAGGCCATTTCTGCCTTACCAGTTTGTTTAAAAAATAAAAAATAAATGTTTCCAAATGGTCAGTAAAACTTCTTTCATGAGAATGCCTGAAGGAGTTGTTGTTTTGTGTTGTTTTGTTTAAAGTGAAATGTTCTTTTTACTTTTAGGTGTATATTAAGAAAAATAATTTATTTAATTGTTCTAAAGGAAAACAGATCATATCTGTGAACACACACACTCAGATCTGGATTGGAATTATTTTTCCTGAGCCTTCTGAATACAAACTTGTTTTTTGACTGAGGCCAACTTAAGAGACCTCAATTCAAAAGAATTTGTATTAGAGAGTCTTAAATTATTGTGCACAAGGAAAGTGAAATGGTCGATGTACTCTTGTGTATTTGAAACCTTAATTTAGAGTGGGCTTAGTGGGAATTAAAATTTGTGACATGTTTGCAAATAAGTGTCAGAATGTTCACGTGCCATTTATTGCCAAGATGATGAGATCATTAAAGTAATTTCAATAATTCTAGAATGAACAGAGCAGATTTTCCTTAAAGTACAGGGTAAAATAACATCAAATTCAATGAGATTCTAAAGTCAAAACATGGGCACATTTAAACTCCGTGTTCTCAAGCAAATGTACCTCACGATCTTGCTTTATCCATGCTTATCGTATTCCCATCAACCCTCTCTACCCCTTACTCTCTCTTGAATCCCAAATCTTGGCAGGGCTTCCAATGCCAGGAGCCAGGCTTACCTGCTGAAGATTTATTGAGTGCTTAGTACCAATTTGGCATCTATTTTTCAGAGATAACAAATAAAATATATATAAACCAATAATATGTATTATACAAATGCACGACTCTTTACAAAATAGCTGTCAAGCAAAACACTTTTATATCCCACACACTCAAAATTCATTTAATTATGGATGATGGGTAAGGCATAGCTAAATCAATTCTTGCTATAGAGATCCTTGAAAACCCTGAAACACAAAATATTTAAGCACTGTTTAGAATTAAATTCAATTTCATTTTCCAAAAATTTTATTAGGTGTACATTTTCTTTTTTGACATCTTAACTTCTTTAACTACAAGAGGAAACAACTAAATAAAAAACATGAAATTTTAGTATATGCTATTTATAAAGATTAAGAGAACAGTAGACCATTATTTCTTCTCCTGACTCTCACCTGAAGGTCACTTTTCAGGCTGTTTGGAGGAAAGGAAAGTCATAGGAATACCTCATTAGACAGGAGATAAGAGAAAAGAAAAATTTATATATGAAGACAGTACAGAAATAATGAGGTGGAAGGCCAATGAGATGAACATGGTGTTAACAACAACAAAAGAATGCAAATGTGGAATTTTGTGGAATGTTGCTGTCTTTCCCCCCCCAAAAAAAACATAGAATGAAAGGAGAAATAAGAAAGGTGGATGCTTCACAGTGCCCACCAGCCTATGCCTCCTAGCCAGTTTTAATTGGCTTGTGCAACTTGGAATGCAATGCTTTGGCCTGAAATTGTACAAATTTACTTATTTTAGTTTTTTTTTTTAATTTAGAAATATTAACATTAGAAACAGCTCCTCTTTTAGGACTGTTTCTTCTCTAATAACAAGAGATGTAGTCACAGAATCCCTTACCAGTTGGCAAGTGAATGTACTATTTTTCTCTTACTATATATTGAATAAATGAAGAAATAGTGAAAATAAAAAATTATTACAATCTATAATGCTCAAATTGGGCAGAGTTTCATTTTCTAGACCGTTAGGGCCCGAGGGTAAAAAATAAAGGCAGTCTGGGGTGGGGGGAGAAAAAAGGAGACATTCCCCCAACTTAAATGTTTAATCTTCATGAGGTAAAAGTTATGTTGAGAAGCTTTTAAAGAAAGGTTGTTCTAATTAGTTTGTTTTTAAACAGCCCCTGGTTATTTTTGCTTTTCTAAAATGAAAACACAATTAGACAAGAATGTGAAATCACTCAATAAAATTTTAAAATATGTTTCTGCTTTAAATCCAGCAAAAGAAATTTCAAATGGATACACCAGACATCATTATGCCATTAGAAACCACAAAGACTGGGAGGAAAAGATTGGTCACTTCTTACAATTAGTGTGTTCGTTCATGCGGTCCAATCAGAGCAGAACAATTGCTCAAGCTTTAAAAACATTCATATATATTTCTAGAAAGCCCCTAACTACCACAATTGCCAAATGAAATAAACTAAGTCTTTAGTTTGCCTTATTGGCTTCAAAATGAGAATAGAAATTCCAAAATTCATCCAGATGTTAACCCTTGGTCTTTCCTTCTCCTAGACATTAATCGTACTAGCAGAAGTAATGAGAAACCTTTGTTTCTGGAATTCACCAACAGCCCAAATCATATACTTTTCTTTTATTAAGGTTACAGTCAGTTTGATTATCAATAAGTAGCCTTCTCTGTTAACTTTATTCCTAAGTCATCCTCCTTCTTATTTTGAATTGCAATGTTACCCATATTTGTAGACCTGTTGACTTGGGATTGAACTTCTGTCTATCTCATAAAGGCACTGTTTATGTATGTGAATGAATGTGCATGAATGGTGGGAGAAGAATAAGACCTTAAGCTCCAGTGGTATCCATGATAGTATTGAGATATGGTAGGTTCATTAGGGGTTGGCATGCATGACAAATAGAGAATATCATAGAAATACTATATGATTTCACTCAAAAATGGAATCTAAAAAAATGAATAAACAAAAAGAAGAATCGGAATTCCTCTATAAATACAGAGGAAAAAGCCAGTGATTGTCAGAGGAGGGAGTAAGGAGGTTGGGCAAAATGGGTGAAGGGGAGAGGGAGATACAGGTCTCCCAACTACGGAATAAGTCACAGGAATAAAACCCAGAGCACAGGGATTACAGTCAATGATAACTGTAATAATGATGTAATGATGTAATAGGACAGATGGTAGCTACACTTGTGGTGAGCATAGCATAAGGTGTAAACTTGTCAAATCACCAAGTTGCACACCTGAAACTAATGTAACTGTGTGTCAACTATACTCAAATTAAAGTAATAAATGCACGACTTTCTTGCTCAATTTTCATGGGTTTGGTTTTAGAAAGAAGGAAAATCCAACCTGTTCCACTTAGTCCTATATCATCTAATTAGTAAGTGAACTCATATACTAATAAATTTTAAATATATATGTATCATTTTTAAAAATAATTCCCATTTGCACACCTTTTTAAATTTCCTAGAGACTCCTGGGGCCTGATTTTTTTCAGCTTCCACTGCACCTTTGAGTTAAAATGTATTTGGAACAATAGTTTTTTGAAATTTTTAGAGCAAAGAAAAAGAGTAAGAGTTATTAAAATGTGGTTTATTTTGGACTATTTTGTGACAAAGAAGTAAAAGTTAATGGAAATGTTTAACCAGTATCAATTGAAAAAAAAAAAAAAGTCTAGGATCTTGACTTACATATCATGAAATACATGGGAGATCCAAAATTGCCCCATAAAATGATAACATACACATATTATCTCTGATCAAATATTGATACAAACAAAAAGAGTCTTCTTAAGCTGTTCCAAATTCTTCAGATACATCGTCACTGGTCTGGGAGGCAGAATCTGGGCATGCGGTGTACATGTGAGCCAGACTGTCCTTACTGAGGTGGACGGAATGCAGAAACCTATGTAGTCACGGAAACTATGAGCTAAGGGGTGTTTCCAGGACTGATGGAAACTTTACTCCTAAACTTTATTTTTTTTACTAGCCATTGTTTGTTAACAGGTTTACATATCTATGAAAAGAAAGGCTAAAAATATTTTTGTAATCATAACTCTACTAACCATGAACAGCTTTTCACCCAGCCGTTAGCTTCACTCCCCAAATAGATGTTTGTTGCCACACCTGACCCTCCTTGACTTTCAGGCAGTTATAGAAACTATATCACACAGCCTACTATTCTGTTTTTCTTTTCCAACCTCCTTATTTTGCTTGTTTTTCCCCTTGCTTACAAGTATTTCTGTGGGTGCATTCTCCTTCTTTATACTTCTCTACACTATCTCTTCCTCTAATTAAAATGCATGCCGCTTTGCCTCAAAGAAAGTCTATTGACAACTGATAAAGAAGTGTGTAAAGCTAATGCTACAAAGGCAATCGTATTGCAAAAAGAAATGAATCAAGAGGCGCCTAGGTGGCTCAGTAGTTAAGAGTCTGCCTTGGCTCAGGTCATGATTCCAGGGTCCTGGGATGGAGCCCTGCATAGGGCTCCCCGCTCTGTGAAGAATCTACCTCTCCCTCTCCGTCTGCTTCTCCCCCTACTTGTGTTCACTCTCTGTCAAATAAATAAATGGAATCTTAAAAAAAAAAAAAGAAAGAAAGGAAAGAGAAACAAATGAATCTAATCAATATGTTGTACACCTTAAACTTATATAATGTTGTATGTCAAATGTATTTCAATAAAAATAAGAAAGAGGTTTCACTGAAGGACTAGTAGAAATAAAGTGTCAACAGGCATTTAGAGGATGATGAGTATTTCAGTCTGCCTAAAGTGCTGGGCTGGATAAGGATAAGGACAGGATGAGAAAGTATAAAGCTGAAAAAGGAATTTGAAGGCCAAGTTATGTTTAAAAAAATTCTATTCTAATGAGAAGTTCCTCCAATTACATATACTTTAAAAATATATAAGAGAAATTATAATTGTATCAAAAATTATGTTCCTTGATAAATATAAACAAAACAAGTCTTTTCTTCATAGTCAAGCCTAAAAATTAATGATTAAAGTGAAGATAAACACATATCCAGTGTTCAGACAAGTTTAACTCAGGTCAATTTCCAAGATGAATAAAATCAATTTCTTTAACTTGTAATTACAATAGTCTCTCTTCTCATTATTTCTTGTTGCTGCCCACATTTTATTTTTTTAAAAGATTTTATTGATTTATTTGACAGAGAGAGATCACAAATGGGCAGAGAGGCAGGCAGAGAAAGAGGGGGGGAAGCAGCCTCCCCACTGAGCAGAGAGCCTGATGTGGGACTCTATCCCAAGACCCTGAGATCATGACCTGAGCCAAAGGCAGAGGCTTTAACCCACTGAGCCACCCTGGTGCCCCTTGTTGTAGACATTTTAAAGGAGCCTCTGGCTATATAATTGATCTCTTCAGTGTTTCTTTGTTTCCATTTTGGCAACATGTGAGGTTTGTGCATTTTCCTCCATGGTGTAGAATAGAAAACTGTGGAAAATAAATATTGTGGATTTAAAAAGACAAAGCAAAACAAAACACAACTTGTATAGAATTAGTAATCCTAGCCTGTATCATTTAACTTCAGCCTTAACTGAAATGGATCAGTTCTTGATTTCCACAAAATCTTATAACCAGTGGATATACCTTCTCAAAGAGGAGAGGTCTGCATATTCGCTGGATTTCTAAAGATCAGGATTTTTAGGATCAGAGCTTGGGATCAATTAATGAAGGCAATCTACGTATAGATCATAGAGGTTACTTTATAGTTAATGCCTTGTAGTTTCTTTTTGGTATTCACTTATCATACTATTATTTAAAAACCTTGACTGGCTAATTGTTTTTATTGTGGAAAAGGGAAAATGTTTGATTTGAATTTTTAAAATTTTGGTTTTTCAGCTTATTCTTGCTTTATGCTTTGTTATCATTCTACCACATCCACCAACTACAGCCACTCAGAAAAGTCTAGGATGGGCGCCTGGGTGGCTCAGTGGGTTAAAGCCTCTGCTTTCGGCTCAAGTCATGATCTCAGGGTCTTGGGATCAAGGCCCGCATCGGGCTCTCTGCTCGGCAGGGAGCCTGCCTCCTCCTCTCTCTCTCTGCCTGCCTCTCTGCCTACTTGTGATCTCTCTCTGTCAAATAAATAAGTAAAATCTTGAAAAAAAAAAAAAACAGAAAAGTCTGGGGAGATTGGAAAAAGAAAGTGTAGAAGTCTGCTCATCACACAGAGGACTCTGGCCTTCAGTTTGAAATGCTCACCACTTTCTTTGTAGAGTTCAGGTCAAATGTCACTTCTTCAGAGCAACTTTCCCAGACGGCACAATCCATGCCAAATCTGGTCACTCACCAGCTCCTTATTCTGCTTGAGTTTTCTTCACAGCATTATCTTCACATAAAATAATATTTTCCATTTACTCATTTAGCATTACATTTAACATTAGAATGGTATAATAATAGTAATACTTAACTTATTGAGCTCTCGATATGAACCAAGGACTGCTTGTAAGGTTTTACATGTACTAAGTTATTCCATCCTTGTATACCCCTATGAAGTAAGAATTAATGTTTTTTCTTTTTTAAGAGACGGAAACAAGCACCGAAGGTTAAATAACTTGCCCAAGGTTATACAGGCAGAGATGAGCTCCTTCCAAAAGTCTGGCTCCAGAGCCTGGCTCTGCACTGGAGAGTTACCTCTCCTCCATAAGGGCAAGAATTTTGTTTATTTTTTCCACTGTTATGTTTCTTGTGTGCCTAGCACAGAGAGGTTGCTCAATCAATACAGTGTTTGTAGAATAAATGAGGGAGTGATCAAATTAGAGAGTGAATGTGTGAGGATAGAGGAATTAGAAAATAGGTTAAAATTCCATATAGCATGTTACATCCACATCAGCAGCATTCCAGAAAATTCAAATTAGCAAAGACAGCCAAGGTCTGCATGTGAGTAATTAGTTAAATGCAACAGGGGAACTGACTTTGTTCTGAACTTTTAAGATCATTTCACTCATCTTGATCTGGAAGGATTTTCATGTTGAAGACTTTCTCCCTGTAGCAGTTAGTATCTCTAATCTTTTTGAGCCTTTTTGATAAGATGAGCGTTCCAAGGTCATTAAGAGTTTGAATTTCTCAGTATTGCTTTTATTTGTAACCGTAGAGGAGGAAAGCCTACATCAAAATCCGTTTCTCATATAAAGTAATATTATTCCTGTGTCAGAAAGATCTGAGTCAATGTTTGATTAAAATGCTGGAAGAGGTGCTGTGGGTGAAAAGTGCTATACCAGAGCATGCTGTGCTAAGAGACAATATTCTTAGGAGGAGGTACAATTTCCATTTAAAATTATTGGTGATGGTTGATGTGCATAATTTGAAGGGCAAGTTAAAGGACAAAGCAAGAAAGTTTTGGAATAAAATGAGCTTGCATACATTTTAGTTTTACATCAGCTTTAAAAGGGAATGGGAAGTTAAATTGCAAGTTTTTGCTCTAATTTTTGTAGGTAGAGCTGGGTTTGTTGACTGATGTTTAGATGAAGCCTATGTAGGTGTAGGACATATTTTGAACTGCAAGCCTTAAAGTGATGGTTTTCTTTCAAATGTTTCAAATAATGTTGTCATATTTGGAGAAAGTATCATCTTTGGAAGACTGGTAGAACTTGGGGCTCGTGCCAATTTCAGCCTTTGAAACATGTCTTTTACTAGCAAACTTTTGTAGAACAAAAATTAGTCAGTTTATAAAAAGCAGAGCTATGCATATTGAAGTCAGAAGTCAGAAGGAGAACCAAACACCCCATCTGCTCACTTCTTCCCTTTTATGTGGCCTCTGCAGAACTTCAAGACACCATAAACAAGGCATCAGGGCACCAGCAGGATAAACTAGCATTTATTTCCCAACAAGGAAATGTTTATAAAGCATAAAATCACACAAATATCTTTTCATGTTTTTCTATCCGTAGAGCACAAAGTTGATTTGTGCAAAGGATATCTAAGACAAAATCATGTTTCTTATCACTGACACCAAAAGCTTTATAAAACCCCACCAAACTTTTCTATCTTGTAAAAGAATGTGTCCTTTGAAGTCAGAACAGTCTGTGATTGGCGTTGACCACTAGCTCAGGACCTAACACATATGACATACTCAATAAACTCAGTTCTGTTAAGATCTTCTTCCAAAATCACCTCATCTGCATGCCGCAGATCTTCCCTCTGTCCCTTCTTGCTCACATCTGTTCTTTATGAATCAGTCGCACATTCCTGCCTTCACCTTTGGCAAATTCCATGGTCTTTGCCTTGATTCTGTTTACATGAGCTTCTCGCTCGCCACTGTCACCAGAACTTACACGACACAGCAACTACCCACTTCTGTTCAGAGTCATACTAAATAGAAAGAGGCAGGTGCTTGAATTTCTTATCTTCTACTGAAATGGTGTATTTGATTCTCTTCCTTTCTTTGTGTGTAAATGTGCCCGTTATCTGATAACAGATAGTATACTCTCAGAGCACTTACCACTGCTGAAATGAATATCAAGCCTGTCCTCTCTCCCTTTCAGAAGACATGTTTTCATCACGTTTCTTAGTTGTGTAATATTTGATCATTATCTTTTCCCTCAACTAAACTGTTTGGTCTATGAGGAAAAAGATCTGGTCGCAATGTGGTGCCTCCTGGAGTAGGGCGAAATGTGGCCCATGTCTGTCTCACTTACCATTTTGTTGTGGATAGAATAGTTACTCAGTAAACATTTGTTGAATAAGGAAGTGAAGGAGTAGATGAGCATCTTTCTGCTTTAAAAAAAGTATTAAATAATTCAGATTACACTCTGAAATCTCCAAATAAATGTCCTCTTTGAGTGAAGTCTTCCAATAATTCTTAGTTGTCCCAGGATGCATTAAAATTCATCAAAAGTCTTATATGTTTTTTGAAAGAACATGTAGGTATAATATTAATAATAATGGTAACTAATATTGATATATTTTCCAAAACATTCTTACATACATGACCCTTTTTAATCCTCAAAAAATCCTGTGAGGTAGATACACAATTATTTTGTTTTTAGAAAATTGAGGCTTAAAGGGTATAACATACTTATCTTTGATCTCTATCTGGCCAACAAGGGACAGAGTAATTCTGGAATATAGATTTCTCTCTTCTAAATCTTGTATCTGTTTATTATATTAACCTACATTTTTGGCTTAAAACAAATACTGTTAATATAACAGGATAGGATAGAATAAAATAGAATTACTAAGATCTCATAAAATTAATAGAATATAGAAACTCAATAAAAAATTTACTTATTTATTAATTCAACATGTTTTTATTGAGTTTCAGCATGTACTGGTTACTCATTAACATACTGGGAATACAGAGTGAAAAAGTCAAAAAGGACCCTGCCCTCATGAATCTTACATTCTAATGAAAAAACAGCAACTAATATATGTCAAACAGAAGATTAAAAATGGACAAATATTCCCCTAGCCTTGTGTTGATGCACATGAATAGATATGAATAATACGAATAGATAAATAACAATGAACCGGTGCTGAGGAAAAAAATAGCATAAAATGGATAGGAAAAAAGTAAGTTTTAAAAAGAGAGAGAGAGACAGGAAGGGAGAGAAAGAGCTACACCAGAACAATCCTAGATCTACTGAGAATTGCAATTACAGTGAATGAGACCACAAAATGTATACTCTGTTTTTTTTTTTTAAAGAAAGCTCAATACTGGGGGGTAAAGCCCAATGTGGGGCTTGAACTCGTAACTCCAAGGTCAAGACCTGAGCTGAGATGAAGAGTCAGATGCTCAACTGACTGAGCCACTCAGGTGTCCTACAAAATATATATTTTTAACATGTTGCCCCAAACGATCATTTTTAATCACTATGCTGGGTAAAAAAATACTAAATATGAGGTCAAATAACAATGAAGTCAAATAGGTACTCAAGTTCAAGATTAGAGGATTAAGAATTAGAAGTACTGAATTCTTTAAGCTAGATCTTGAGTACCTAGCATATATTTTACTTCATGATTCCATTTCCTCAGTTTCTTCAGAGTGTACAATATCTTTAATATTGACACAAAATAATCATGTTTATGGCTCTCATTTTATGATGATATGGTTAATACCGAAATAAGTCTCCACTGTAAAGAGAATCCATTGTATTTCAAACTAAAAACCTCCTTCACTCTAGATTAACATTAATTTATACATTTTATGTGGCTGATCAAACTAGGAGCCCAATTTTTCATTTCTCTGTAGTAGGAATATCTTGTCATATACTTGCTATGGCATTATGACAGGCAGGCTACACTTTCCCAAAACAGGGCTATCTTGACTAGAGGCTTGAAATGTGATTGAGTCCTCCAGCTTGCCCTGTTATACGTTTGCCATTTTCTTGAGAGTGACCCGCTTTGTGGAACCCACTGACCCCACCTGAATGAGAAAGTGGCATAGACACGCAACTAATCAAATCCAACCCAGAAGGCCTGGCCTACAGTTAGAATGCCCCAGCCACTTTGTAGACATGTAAGTGAGAAATAAAGGCTTATTTTTGCATGTCACCGATATTGTTATTCAGCATTGTTTTGGCCATAGCAGGTGAACAAATTGTCATTATTCCCTGCAGTGTGATGCAGACTTACTCTAATTCTTGCTCAGTGTTCTATCTTTTAAATGTTTGCTAGTATTGTTTTCGTATCTACTTTCCTAGTAAGGAAACTCTAGAAGAAAAGGAACCAGTTTCAAAAATACATTTGTACAATCTTCTAGTGTTTGTCATTCATGGGTCTTTATTCTGTAGTTCAGTAGTGCATGGGTTTTACTTAATGTTTAAATAAATCTAAAAGAAAACCGGCTGTTGTGTTTCATTTTGTTTTCTTCTCTACCCCATCCCAACCCCAGTCATCTATTTGCAAGCAAAAAGTATTATTTTTTTCCTCCCTCCCTTCTTCTTTTATACCCCCCAAAATAGGAAGGAAAAAATCACATACTACTTACTGTACCTACTAATTTACACAATGGTTGAGTTTTGAGTTAAATAAATATTGTGTAAGAGCTAAAATAAAATCCATCATTTGGCAGAAATTAATGCCTGACTGATACTTCACTAAAACTTTGGGTTCCCTTGCTCCACAAACTTAGACTAGCATTCAAAAACCATCATTTGTGGTGAGAATGGTATTCTACATCAGGTCACCACTTTTTCCATTTTTGATATTCAGCTTTTTTATGATCCATTGCCTCATGAACTTGGGAGAGACTAAGCTGGAGGAGCATGAGTGAAAGGGAGAGAGGGAAATAATGTAGAAGAACGTGAAAATCAGAAATGACAAAGAAAACACCCAACAGAAAATGAAGTACCCACCCTTATCTTTCTTGTTCTATACTTAATAATAGCAAATGACTAAATGAGATTGTACCAAGTTTACAGATTTTAATCTCAATCGTTTTAAGGATTTTCCCCTATATTGGCTAAATGAAATCCTCTGAAGTGTGTTCCTCTGCTTACAAGTTTTATATAGTTAAAGTTGATCATTAATATTTTAAGATATTACCTGACCATGAGAGCACAGACTCCTAAAGCACTGGATACAATATTAATAATAATAATAATTATTATTATTAATAAGTTAACAGTCAATTTACTTCAGACTCAAACTAAGGATTGTTTGTCGAGAGTTAGCAAAGATATAAAGCAAATTTTAATATAAAGGACATGGAAAATAATAAGAGTGATCATCTTAGAATTTGTTCTTATTTCTATGACTGCCTGTACTTTGAAGATTGGGGATAAAAATCCTTCATGTTGGGTACCTGGGTGGTTCAGTGGATTAAAGCCTTTGCTTTCGGCTCAGGTCATGATCTCAGGGTCCTGGGATCGAGGCCCACATTGGCCTCTCTGCTCAGCTGGGAGCCTGCTTCCTCCCCTCTCTCTGCCTGTCTCTCTGCCTACTTGTGATAATCTCTGTCTCTGTCAAATAAATAAATAAAATCTTAAAAAAAAAATCCTCATGTTGCCCTATGAGAATGTTAGTATACTGTGAGCTGCTTGGTTAAATAATACCAGGAGCTATTGTATCTGCATTCTAAATAGTATTTCTCCGCAAAATTTCTGTATATATAACTGGAAAACTTAAAGAAGTCCTTCGGAAGAGGGGAGAATTTATTAAACAAGTCCAAGTATTGATCACATTCTTATTTGTCTTTATCTAAATTCAGATATCTAGATTATTCCAAACTACTCCCAACTGACTTTTCTTATAGAAAAGAACCTAAAAAGGGCAGTTTCCATGTCAAAATGGTCACCAAATGTTTATGTAGCACCAAGTCCAGGTACTGTACTAGGCTCTGAGTACAGAGTAGAATAAAGTAGTGAACTACAAAAGCATGGCCTTTGCTCTCATAAGCACTCACAATCTAGAGGGAAAGATCAAATTAGAAAGCTCAGAGACATCACATAGGTTTTTATCAATACTGAAAAGATCCATAAAAGAAGCAGTGAAGGGGAAATCTTATTGATGATTCACCATCAACAAATCCTGACTTGACAAACTTCTTTTTAGGTGATTTTCTTAACCCCTGATGGATAGTGAGCGTTTTTTGTTTTTTGTTTTTTGTGGTTTTTTTTGTATTTAAATAGTTATTGTGATATTTTTATGATTTCCATCATAATTTCTTGGTTGATCTATCTGCAATAATGTTAAAGATAGTATCATTGAGACTTTGTACTTTGGGGTAACTAGCCTAGGGTATGACTTACATCTTTTCAAAATTGTTAATGTTTATATCTTTCAAAACCTACAGATGTTGTCCAGGCTGAAATTCTGAAAGCAGAATATTCATGTTTTTGATTATTAGCCAAAAGTGTGCTATTTATTTGAAATAGTTGTGTATAAATATATGCTAACTTTATCCCAGAAGACTAGTAACTGAATCAGTAACTTTTACAAATGTACTCAGTTGTTGTTTCTAAGACAACTGAATGATTTTCCCTAATCATAGTGTTAGTAGGATTGATTTTATTTTCTCTCATCCTTTGAAGTTCTCATGAAACAAGACAAAGCTTTGAAATGTTATCTGGTGATTGTTTATTCCTGATAATTCTTGCTGCCCTGAAGTTCTCTACCCACTGCATGAGGCACCCTTAACCTCAGGAAGAGGGAAGAGGCCAACCAAAAGCAAAGTGATACAGTTCAGATTTTGACTTTTAATACTTACACTTAATGTTCTCTTCACAAATGATAATTTTGAGAATATAGGCTTTTTAGAAAAAGAAAATAATCTTCTAAATTAAGATGATGATGATAATGATATAGGTGATTTAAATAGGAATAAGCCGAGACTGTCAAGCAAGGGGCAGCAGGTTTTTACCATAAGACATAGAGTAAGAAGAAGAATGTATCATTTAGGGATACTTCCCATCCAACAGAAAGGAGAATGTCCTCAGAGCTTGACAGAAAATGCCCAATGGAATTGAAATGGATATGTAGCTTTCTCCCTGTTCATACATGTGTGCACATGCCCCCCTTATACCCTTCCCCTGCTACACGCACACACCATTACCCCTATGGGCTGAAATTCCAAGCTACAAGGGTAAACTTTCTCAAAAGATCCAGCATAAAACAAATTCAAGTGGAGAATGTAGCTGAGGCTTAGAAGGTGAAATAACACCAACAATTGCCCAGAGAGAATTGTCACCAGGGGGATGATACAGCCATACTCCCTGAGGATGATCACAGTGAATTGTATAATCTAGGGGTAAGAGCATGGATTACACCAGGCATGGAGTCTTCAACAGGGACACTGTGACAACAGCTGGCATCCAGACAGCAGATTGGACTAGATATCTGGGAACCAGTCAGAGACAAATATCCTTTCCCGGCCAGAAAAGCATACATAAGCCCAGCTTACACTGAGCCCAGGCCTTGAGAGAAGGGCACGTAAAGGGGGAAAGGGAGAATGCAGAATCTGACTAAATGTTTACCTATCAGGGAGTAACTTTATAAGCCAAAAGGGACTGAGCTTGCCTTGAAATGGTAAGATTAGTTCCTCCCACCATCATCTGTGGAAGATTGAATTCACTTATTAAAAATAATTGATTTTTTATGGCTTATAGTACATATGCTTACATCTATTACACTTAAGGCAGTAATTTTATCTTGTTGTCCCTCAGTTTGAGTATAAATACTATAAGGAGGAATGCCAAGGTCTACTTGTAGAGTGCACTCATACACTTATAATATCTTCAAAATATATCTTCCACCAAAATAGCAGTTTGAGTCTATATTGTTCGCAGATGCCTTTCTATTATCTGGAATAGTGCCCCACATATAATGGATCATCTATGATTTTTTAATAAATAAAATGTAAGATTGGTTGTTCTGGAATTATTTTATAAAAAAATTTCCTGTAAGATTTAAAGATCTCTAATTTCCAAGTTTTTAATGCTTGCCCCATGGTTTATTCCTGAATTTAATATGAATAGCCAGTCTGATGAAAATTGGTAAATTAGAAAGTCCTATGGACTGAATTGTATCCCTACAAGTTTCATATGTTGAAGCCTTAACCCCTCATGTGAGTGAATTGGGGATAGTGATTTAAGGAGGTAAAAAGGCTAAATAAGGTCATAAAGGTGGAGGCCAGATCCCGTAGAACTGGTGTTCTTAGAAGAGGAAGGAGGATAAGAATTCTCTCTCCATATGTGAGGACGCCAAAAGAAGATGGCTATCTGCAAGTCAGGAAAGGGTTCCTTCCATCATGCTGGCACCTGACCTTGGACTTCCAGCCTCCAGAACTGTGAAAAAATAAATCTGTTGTTTAAGCCAATGGGATTTTATAATGGCAGCCTAAGTCAATGAAGAAAGGAAGTGATTATTTTTCAATACTAAAAAGCATCATTGGGACCTATCTAAAATAAAATAGTAAATAACAAATTTCCTTGATATGTTTAAAATCTGATCACTTTTGGGGTGGCTCGGTGGCTCAGGTCATGATTCTAGGTCCTGGGATGGAGCCAGTGGGGCCCCCTGCTGAACAGGGAGCCTGCTTCTCCCTCTCCCTCTATCCCTCCCTATGATTGATCATGCTCTTTCTTACTCACTCTCTCTCAAGTAAGTAAATAAATAAATAAATAGATAGATAAATAAATAAAATTTTTAAATAAAATAAAATAAAATGTGATCACTTTTCATGCAAATTGCCAAGATCATGCCTACAACTACCTATAATCTGCATCAAGCCAACCTCACTTGGGGCTCTATTACACATTCAGAGTGACTAAAAACAAAAAAGGCTCACCATAAAGAAGTCAGTAGCTGACGTTCTTGAAATTAATGTTTTGGAACTGAGATAGGCATTTATTGGTAAAACACATGTAATATTATAAGTAAACAAGTGTAATTTTCAAAGGTATAAAATTTCTAATTAAAAAAGCCTTGACCTCACCTCATCTTTGCCTTATGATTATGTAAAGTTTCATTTTCATTATTATGCCAATTTCCTACCTTCTCTTCCCACTCCCACTGAGATTTTCTTAAGCCTTTTCTTTTCATGTATTATGAATAAACTCAATGCAGTTGTCTGGGATTTATTCCAAATAAAGAACAATGAAACTTTAGCTTTTGATTTTTATATTCATAAGTTGTTTTTGGAAAGGGACCATTTGAGAAACACTAGTAGTAATTGCCTGCTATGCAGAGTTGTGAAGGATCAGTACCCACAATTGCAGTTCGCTTGAAAGCAAAGCACCAGGAGCCCCCAAAATGCTTTCAGTTTAGTGCCAAACCTAAATTTCATTCTCTGGAAAGAACTGTTCCTTCCACTGGAAAAGACAGATACCAAACTGAGAAGTCTTTTCTGTGTTTGTTTTGGGAATGGCTTAGTCATTGGGTCCTAAGTAAAATAATTCCACAGGGAAGGAGGGGAGGGTCAGACACGGGGGATATTGATATTAATTTACACAGCTGAAATGTTGTAAAATACAGGTTATATTGCAGTAACAAACTGTTTTAAAATCTCAGTTGCTGACAAAAAGGGTTTATTTCTTGTTTGTGGAATTTATCACATAGAAACTGCATTTTCACTCCTCGTCTTCATACAGGAAGCCAGGCTGATATAGCAACCTCTATCTACATTTTCCAGATTACCATGGCACAGTGGATAGAAGAAATGGCAAACTGCACATTGACTCAAAATTTATGCTCTGAAGTGACACATATTACTTCTGTTCTTTTTTATTGGCCCAAAGCAAGTCACACTGCCAAGTCTAATGTTAGTGGGTCAGGGAAATATAATCCTCCCTTTGGGAGGAGGTTCATATATCTGGGAACAATAACACAACTCACCACAATACCTTCCTGTACAACTGGATTCCAAATTATAATACACTCATTTATAAGCAAATATAACTTTTTATTTAATACTTTTCTACTAGAAGGAGGAGGAGGAGGAGGGTGTCATCTATTCTATTTTTATTAAGTGCCAGGATCAATGAGAGTGCTATTTCATTTACATCTAAGACATTGGTACATAACTATCCCCATTTTAAAGATGAAGCTAGTAAAGCTTAATGAAATTAACATGTTCTGCGCTGCATACATAGTAAGAGATGAGGTGAGAACTGACTTAAACCTATTATGCATACTAATAGTAGTAACTTGTTGGTTTATATGTGTACTTGAACTTGTTCTCAAAACTACAAATTTGTTTTTATTTTCTTTCTAAACTAGATTATCTCAAGGTATAGTGACAAAGGTCCTTTGAGTAAAACAACAATCTAAGGCAGAGAACAGCACATCTGAGAATCAGTCGAGAATTTGTCACCTCCAGTAAGCTTAGCAGCACGGTACTGTCAAATGGGGAGCAGTTCATATAGAACTTGAAGGAGCCCAGTGCAATGAAAATTTACTAGTGACCAGGGGACAATTATTCATAACATGTGAACTCAGATTCTTTAAAACTGAGCTAGACTAATTTTATTATTGTTAATATTTTTAATTTGTTTATTTGACTTTGGGGAAGGATGAGTACATGCAAGAGAGAGAAAGTTTTGTGTCTTGATAGTCTTCGGAATTAAGAAATTAACTTGAGGGGCGCCTGGCTGGCTCAGCTGGTAGAGCATGTGACTCTTGATCTCAGGGTCATAAGTTCCAGCCCCATGCTGGGGCAGAGTTTACTTAAAAAAATAATAAATTAATTTGATTTAGTCTATTGGCAGCTATGAAATACAATAAATTAAAATAAATTAATTTGATTAAGTCTATTGGCAATTATGAAAAAAACTCACAGCAATCTAAGTTTCTTTGTAGATTTGAAGAGTTCCCAAGAGCCTATGACTGGGGCTACCATCTGGGTCCTTGAAGTGATGGTGGTGGCAGCATCCTGTTTACACATGTAGAGCTAATACCACGGCTTAACTCATCAAGCCAATGATCCAGTCTGAAAACTGAATAAATGTTCCTGAAATTATTTTCATCAATAAATCCACAGGGAATTGCTTAGTTGTTTGGTTTGGATTTGCTTCAAATACCTTAAGGCGCCTCTTCTTTCTTCCTTTCTACTTAATTTTATAAGATTTGTTCTGACTGTGGAAAATAAGTACAAAAGACTCTCTCACTGAGAGTTACCTTTGCCCCAGACTACCTCAAAATTTTATGTTTAGATTATTTTTAACAAAGCAGGTGCTCCTGGGGTGCACAGGTTGCTCAGCTGGTTAAGCATCTGACTCTTGATTTCAGCTCAGGTCATGATCTCAAGGTTGTGAGATCAAGCTCCACATCTGACATTTTGCTCAGTGGGGAATCTGCTCCATATTCTATCTCTCCCTCTGCCCCTCCCCATATGCTCTCTCTCTCTAAAAATTAATAAATAAAATCTTTAAAACAAAACAAAAACAAATCAGAGGTTTCTTGGAATATGTGAGAACTTTATGAGCATTTAAGTAGACTATAAAGAGTGGTCCCATCTCCTTCCTTAATCTTCCTTATGATTGAAATTTTCCACTTGTATTATAGAGTTTTGCTACTACTGTTCTCTACTGCTTTTAAATACAAGTTTATATGGGATCCAATGTTCTTGTTACAGATATAAATCATATACACAAACAACATAATAAATAAATAATAACAATTTATCTTTATAATCACCAAGATTGCTTATTTCTAACTGAAGTGTTAGTGCACCTTAGTCGTTAAAATTTTCAGGGCTTCCTGAGTCTGTGCAAGGAATGTTTTTCCTTTGGGCTCTCACATGCTGACCTACTTATGATCTTTATGATCTTTGGCATGTCTTTTGCTTCTTGTTGTTGACCATTGACCACCTGTTATAAACCCAGTAGTACCTGTGGACTAAAAGACATCTAGTACTCCAGACTTAGGAAATGTTTTACTAATCTCACCTTCCAAGATTTAGTCTAAAGAGGATTGAAAATAATACTGCCTTCCCTATCTCAAAAGATGCTTTAATGTATATTCATGGCTCTAAATCACTAAATGCAGGTAAGTGCATATAGTCTTCAGTCAATAAAAGAACTAAAGGATTAAGTGTATTAGGGTTCTTCAGAAAAACACAATTAATGGGAGATATATACATATATTTTATATATGGAGATTTATTATGAAGGATTGCATCACATAATTATGAAGGCCAAGAAGTCCCATGACCTGCTATCTGCAAGCAAGAGACTTAGAAATTCAGTGGTTTGGTTCCAAGTCCATTTCCAAAGGTTTGAGAACCAGGATTGCTGATGCTGGAAAACCTGGTGCAAGGGCAAGAGAAGACCAATGTCCAGGCCAAGAAGAAAAGCAGAAAGAAAAAGGGGTGAATTCCCCTTCCCTCCTAGCAACAAGCCTGACATGGAGCTCGATCCTAGGACCCCAAGTTAATGGCCTGAGCCGAAGGCAGGTGTTAACTGACTGAGCTACCCAGGTACCCCTTGATATTTTTGATGTCAAGAGTTTTATAGAATATGAAGTGAGTCATTATTTCATTTATGTCATTTATTACTATGAACAAATATTTCATTTATACAAAAATCCAGATTTCAGTGGAAGAAATTTGTAACAGAATTTTCTGAGTCAATGTTTATTTTTCATTATATCCATTCAAATATATAAAACAATTTGTTTTAATCAACAGTAGATCTTTATTTGTATAGGTGGATATCATTGACTAAAATAAAGATATAAAATGATTTGACTCAATTCTTTTTATTAGATATCAAAAAATATCAAAATGTGTTAAGAGAAACACAGTAAGTTGAAAATATTTTTTGCATGTGAATATTTTTGTGAATTTTATATACTCCTTTCAATAATCCCTATATAAATGTACAAGACTCACATAATAAGTGGGGTGAAAAATTGGAAACCTCCAGATTTCGAACATTTTGTTTCATTTTAGACTATAGCTTAGAAACCAAGATCAATATTTTTTTAAAAGAAATTTAAACAGAATATTTTTTTAAATGAAAGAAAAGATATTGATTATTAATGCTAGTTGCAAGTATAATTTATTGTACATATAACTAAATGCTAACAAATATTCACTTTCTACATATAATTCTTTAATAAATTTCATGGACTTCAGGTCTGTAAATAGGTCAAAGGAAATCTTACTGTTCTCCTTGTCCCTCCAAAACACAAAGCAAAATCCACATAATAATTTTTCTTTGAGCAAAACTTGGGATTCAGAATTATCTCATCATTGATGATAAATTTATTTAAGAAATTTTCTAGTGGTTTCAATCAATCTTTAGTAGGTCTAATTTGGCCCTTATTGAAACGAACTTATCCCCTGCTCCTAAAATGAAGAGAGTTTAAGAGACATCAAGTAGACTTTTTAATTTTTGAAAAATGTTTGAGTTCTTACTTTATGCAACTAACAGATACAGACATGAGCTGATTAAGACAAAGGATGACTGTTCTTGATATATCTAAACAACAAATGAAATGAAGATACTGCATGCAGATGACTCCAAGAAACACAATAATAACTGACAAATCACAAATTTTCATAATGGAAGGTATCTGAGATCACTAGAAACAACTAAATGAGAAAAGTTAATATGGCCTGCCATTCCTCAAAAAGTGGAGAACAGACCTGCATAGCCTGAGTGCACACTGACGGCAGAATGACAAACAGGTGAAAGTTTCAAGATGTTTTGTAACATCAACAATCATGCATCAGGACTTTGATGTTCATCTCCAACTTCCCCACTACATAAACATGCACACACATACACATCCTCACCCTCCTGTACTCAACCAGTTCTATATGCAGATCCAAACAGCCTATCTATAGTCAGGATATCTTTAAATAAATTAGACCAAACAAGAGAACTTAGAAATGCTCTGAACTCACAAAAAGCAAATTGGTTGTTCACCTTCTATCTAAATCTAGAATAAATGTTTCCTAGGAGTTCTCCTGATATCTTAATAACAACTTTCTGATAAGCCACTAGTGAGAAAGAATCTTCATAGATTCGCATTTCATAACTATGAAATTCAACTCGACTCTAGAAATACAGAAATTAGTTCATTTTGCAAAGAAGGATAACAAGCCGCAAACTTGCCAAATTTTAATTAATGAAGCAAATAAACAAATGGCCTAACTTTCTGAATTGCTGAAATTAGATTGCTAAAAAACCTAGCATCTGGGTTCATGTACCACACAAGGTTAAATTATTCATATTATTTGATAACACTTGCTTTCTAGAGTCTTTCTAACTATTAAAACCATTTCACTGAAGTGAGTTGCATACTTTGTATGATAAAAATGTGATGCTTTTGGAGGAAGTGAGCAAAACAAAATCAGAGAACAAAATGTCTTCAAGTGCAAGATGCTACTTAGCTATGAGTCTCACTCCCTGCTGCTGCTGTTCTTATATTTGTGGCATAGTTTGGGAATTGAGCAACGGTCTGATGCTGGGGAGGTGGCAGAGATATTGCAGATGCCAGGAGAGGAAGATACTACCAGGTGGGAAGGCCAAGGAAAGGTAGAATTAGTGAAGAATGGCACGGTACTAAAAGGCTACTGAAAAGGTTCAGTATAAAGAGTTATGGCCTTAGAAACACTAAGCCTCTTTGCATTACTTAGCTACTATAAATCACAATATAAAGAGGGACTCAGTAAATGGAGAACTGATCCCAGTTCATCAAAATCCTATATTGAGCATTAATACGTTGTTCTCATTTTCAACTTTAGTTCAACAATGGCTAGGTTACTATCATTTACAATGCATGAGGTTAGTTTGGGGGAGTCAAAAATGAATAAACCACAATCCACCCTTTGAGAAATTTTTGATGTGAGAATCTGAGTAATAATAGGAAAGAAACATTTCTACAGCATTTAATATTTACAAAGCACAGAACTCAAATGCGTCCTCCTATTTAACAATCTTGTTATACGTCTCAAGTACTTTTCATCGCATTTCATTAATGGTTCAAAGAGTTCAAGGAGGTTAAGAGAATCTCCTAGCATTTAAAAGTTGTTTAAAATAAGAACTAGAACTAAGGTCTAGATTATCTAAAATTAGAATTAAATTTTGACCATTGCTTTTTTCCCTCAACGTGTGACAGGTGTGTATGTGTGTGTGTATGAGTGTGTATGGTTAATACAAAATTTCTCTACCTTTCTATGAAAACATTCATGAAAATATAGAGACACCGAAGTTTCAACTGTAGGAAAACCAACATTAATGCCTGAAATTTTCCATGTTATAACTTACCAGAGATAGGGCTTTAAAACAGAGGGAACTTGCCACTCATCCCTTAGGAGATTCCTTAGCTAAGATACTCAGAGCTCAGTACCTAGCAAGTTTTAAGGCAGTAACCTCGCACAACCTCTTCCCACATTTTATAGTGGTATATGCTTTTTGAAGCTTCCATACCATGTAATATCATCTCTACCATTTCCCATCAGTGTGTTTGATTCTACCTACACCCAGTGTAGCATATCCCTCATGGGTGCATTTCCTTCTCCATCCACTCATTCTGCAGCCATCATTCTCTATAAAGTAACACAGCTAGAACTGAAATTGAACAGTTCAAGCTGATGATGTAGTGACTTCCTTAGAATACTACAATTGTGCTGGAAAAGGGAGGGACATGAAAAGCCAGGAGAACAACTTCTCTGGCGATTGTGCTTATTCATGCACTGCCTCAAGGAGGAAAGTTCAATAAACTGCTTCAGATTGTCCTTTATCCATGGAACCTTGTCTCCCAGCTATGACAGAATATATAGGCTACTCACTCAGAGTCTATACCACATCTTGTATAATAGAAATCCAGCCTCACAGCATATGTCATGTTCTTCTAGGTGATAGGAGACATCATGAGACCAATAAATCTTATGGGCTTCACTTCTTTTTCTGTAAAATGAGCTCTATCACCAGTAGCAATGATATGTAAAATATCATAACAAAGAATAAGAACTCAGCAGATGCAGAGAGTTTGCAGCTGGGAAAAACATAAGAGAGAGACATCCATATTAATAAATAAGAAACTATTCCAGTGAGAACAATTCTCTACCCCTTCCATGAAGGAAGGGAAAGAATATTACCAAAATCTTATCAGAAATCTAGCTGGCCCAGGCAAGGTATTGTGCTTCTTCAGAGGCCAGCAGTATACTCATGACAGCCTGAGTACCCACCTGGGACAGTAGCCAGCCTGGTGATGAAGAAGTCCATGATACTGAACTCATGTATGACCTCCACCCAACTATCATGGCCACCTTGTATATGAGTCCACTGCACAAATACTGGGGAGGCTTTCAACTTGTCTGCCTCTTACCTCTTTTGCAGACTCCTTACTACTGATCCTCTTGTTCCTTCCAAGTCACTTCCAGTTCCAAGGTGACAGTCACTACCAATGAATACATTCAAATGCATACTTCTAAAGTGAACAAAAATCACATATACTATTCAAATGTCTGCCTTTTGGGAGGCTTTTCCTTCCTCAATTTTTTTTTTCCCCCTAGGCCAAGTGGCAGCCTTCTTTAGGGTTGTGCAGAGATCATCTGTAAACAGGATCAATTTTTCTCTCCCTCGGTTAACTGATTATAAGAAACTCTCCTTGAGGTCACAGTTGTGATTTGAGGGAAAGGTCATGATACAGCAGAAGGGAGAACATGGATATCTGGGTTACCCATAGGACCACCTTAAGCCCTACAGCCCATATATCACTTTTTCTTGATTATGTACAGCAGCTACACCATTCACACAATTTCTGGGTGGGTCATATAACACTCAGTTTATAATGGACACCTCAGGCCTTATGGTCACTTGTTCAATTCATTGCAATTCATGTGTTGGCCCTGTTATCCATATGATTCTGTGCCTGATGCTTAAGAGCTACCACATAGCACTGAAATTCTGGTATTCCATCATCCTGCTGAAATAAGGCAGCCCACTACATCATGCCATCTTCTGCCATCCAACTTCAGAAGGCACTTACAACAGACCTTCCCAAGGAAGTTGATGCTTTTCTCATCATCTTTCTCAATGTTTTGGTGAAGGCAAAACCCCATCAATGCTTTGGTAGGGTTCATCATGATGTAGTGGATGAATGGATAACATAATAAACTCTCAACATTTCATTTCTTCTAGGTCAAGTCAAGATAAATTAAATTAAGCTTGTGGGTTTGCAACCCTCTTTCTGGAAATTTCCTGGTGTAATCATACACAGAGCACAGGGAGAAACTGAAGAAAGAGGTGGCCACTCCAGGTAGGAAGGTAGCAGTGTAATAATAGCAAAGAGAACATACCAAACTTATCTTGGGTAGCAGCAAGAAGAATGCATCCCTTCACCTGCCCTCCAAATCTCTCTTTTTTTTTTTAAGATTTTATTTATTTTATAGAGAGAAACACAGCGAGAGAGGGAACACAAGCAGGGGGAGTGAGAGAGGGAGAAGCAGGCTTCCCGCCGAGCAGGAAGCCCGATGTGGGACTCAATTCCAGGTCTCCTGGATCATGACCTGAGATGAAGGCAGTCGCTTAACCAACTGAGCCACTCAGGCGTCCCTAAATCTTAAATATTTGTAAAGAGGCCATAACTGGGCTCAGTTACAGACACCATGCAGGTGTTTTCAACAACACATCACCATCTCAAGGCTCTGTCTCTGGGATGGGAAAAGCAAATGGAACCCACATTCCAAGGACAGGGGATGTGGTGAGGAGCCTCTGAGTGCCTAGGTCCAGCTTATGATTTGTTTAGGGCTCAGGTCTTTTTGTTCATGTTCTCCAGCAATACTGTAGTAAACAATTTTCAAATATCAGTGCTTTTATTTGTATATAAAAGGTTTTTGTTTTACCCACACCACTTGTCCATAGGAAGTCAGCAAGGGGGTTCCACTCCTGGAGTTACTCAATGAATGAAGCTGATGAAATAGCCACCATCTTAAACAGGGCCTGTCACCGTAGCAAAGGGAAAAAATGCTCTGGAAATGTGGATTCAGCAATTAAAAGTGATAGCCTGCAAATGATGTGTCAAGTTCTCTCACAGTTTATTGAACAGAACTAGTTACACACCCCCTAATAACTAACAAGTGCACTTTTGTGATGTTCTCAGTAGAGGACTTGAAATAATCGTCAACAAAAACGAATGTCTATCGCAGCTGCCATTATGCCAGGGAAGTCTGCATCCCATTTTAATCTAATGAAGGCAACCACTGAGATCTCTCTTTACCAATTGAGCAGATTTTCAATGCTGATCTCAGATGCTCAAGCACATTGAGCACACTGACTCCACATTTCTGGTAATCGCCCTATAGATAAATTCAATTCACATTAATGCCTTTCTTCCTTCCTCATCAACTTTCTTAGAATTGATTCTCATATATGTTGCTCCAGTTTCTACCAGGGTAAATTCATAAAATCTTAAGATTTTTTTGCTTTCCACTTTACCATTGTTCTCCTGAGACATGTTGGAATCTGACTCTAATGTTGATCTGATGGCAATGAAGGGGTGGACATTAAGGGAATTTGAATTCCTTTGAAGGTACCTGCCTCAGGTAATAGCCTTGCAGGATCTTTAAGCAAGACAGCACAGACTTTATCTGTCAGAAGGGACTACTGATAGCAAAAGAGCTCATGGAGGATTGGTGATTCACATACCCCCGTTTCATCCAAATCCACCAACTGTCCCTCCTATCACATTCTTAAAGTCATACTCTTATCTAATCAAGTCCTAAATTTCACATTGATATCTGGTGAGACTATGAACTCAAACTTCAAGATCAGACTTTATCTTATTTTTTAGCTACACCAACTCTGGGGCTATGAGGGAAGACATTCTTAGAGCAATCATAGAACTTTTCCTGTCCTCAGAGCATACTTTGAGATCACCATTTAAAATCCAGAATATTTTATTCTCCTTCTTTAAACCTTTCTGGAATTAACCACTGACCCAATGTAGAGATAGTTTCCTTTGGTTCCATAACAGTAGTTTTATGACAGCAGTTCCAGAATATGCTTCAAATAGCCCCTTTCTTCCAGACAACCTCAAGTAATCATGTAATATGTAGTGTTTCTACTTATTCAATTAACCACCAGTATCTCATTTTTCACTCACAATTAGGTCATTTTTGCCTTTAGGCCAACCTGCTGAAGTAATCTCGGATGCCACATTTTGTAAATCTGTCTATGGGAATAAGCTTCAATGCAGGAACAAGAAATCAGCTGGCTGTTTCATACAGAAAAAGAATTGGGTACTTATGTTGGAGGGTGTGCTCAGTGAATCACCACTGACACCATTAATGGCTAAACAATGAGAGGTTTATTACAGCTGGCCAGTGGCCACTCGCTAGAGAGTCCGGTCTCTGTGAGGACCCCGACCTTAGGGCCATCTGGGTTTTTAAAGAAACGAAACATATCCTGGTGGCATGTCTCCAAAGAAACAAAACAAATCCTGGTGGGTAGGTCTTTAAATAAATAAGACATATCCTAGTGGGTATGTCTCCAAAGGAACAGAACGTATCCAGGTGGACATGTCTCCATTCAATAGCAAAGCAACAACAGTAAGCTTATTCTTTTACAGAAGCGGGAGTAGCTGGTTATGCACGATAGCATGCCATAACACTACCATCAGATTGCAAGGTCCTGCCATCCAACTACTATCCAAGTATCAGAAAATTGTTGCTGCTATTCTCAAAGAATTCTCGGGAAATATCTGCCAATGGGTGTTGCTATCACAGCTGCCCATTCCACCAGAGTGACATGTGCAGTCTGGCCTTTAAATAATTTGTGTCTGCCAGAAACTGTCCATCAATTACTACCATCACACAAAGAAGAGCCCTTATTTCATTTACCTTCCAGATTTCAAGCGTGTACATTTTTTTGAAATGTATTTAATCCTGCAAGGTAAAAATGACCTAAAAAGTACAAATTTTATTTTATGTTATGTTAATTTATAACAAAAGGCAATTTCCAAGATAATCTCTCCTTTTCTTTTAAACTGGTAGTTGAGAAATTGATTCTAAACTTCTGAATAAACATGTGAGTTGAAAATACCTATGAAAAAGAAGAGTAATGAAAGGAGTTTATGTGCTCAGAAATGAAAATGCATGGTAAACTTATATCAGTACATGTTGTGGTAATGATATAAGATGTGTGAGTTAAATCAATGGAAAAGAACATTCAGACAGCAAGTGGTATGTATAATAATGTAGTAGGGGATGACAATGACCTTACAAACTTATGAGAAAAGAAGTAGCTTAATCTACCCAAAAAAATTTTAGCACTTTGTAATGATACTAAAACTCAAGTTTGTACCATTACTTTCTATCATAGTTTACATATTCTTTAGATAATTTTATGTAAAATTATAAATCAATAAAAATGGAAAATTATATAGGTAAATGCAATTTTTATTAATGAACTTCCCAAGAAGCAGTGCCTTCCTATTGCTCAGTCACTGAGATCTGTCTTATCAGACCTTACCTGTCACTCAACAGAAGCTTCTGCTTTCCTAGAGGTGGGTTGAAGAAGAATAGGTAATAACTGCTTTTTAATAAAACACTAGAGAAAGGTTTTTTCCTTTTCTGAGGATATTTTCAACTAGCATTGGGGAAAATCTTTCTGTTATGGGGAAAAAGCATTCTTTTTTTTAAAGATTTTATTTATTTATTTAAGAAAGAGAGAATGAGAGAGAGAGCACTAGAGGGGGGAGGGGGCACAGGAGAGGTAGTGGCAAAGGAAGAAGGAGAAACAGACTGCCCTCTGAACAGGGAGCCCAACCCAGGACTCAATCTCAGGACCCCAAAATCATGACCTGAGCTGAAGAAATATGCTCAACTGACTGAGCCATCTAGAAGCCCCCCAAATTAAACATTATTAATAAGGTTCTAAAATTCAAACTCAAGGCTATTCCTTTAAAGTTAAAGTTGATAGCTGGGTGGCTCAGTCGTTAAGCGTCTGCCTTCTGCTAGGGTCATGATCCCGGAGTCATGGGTTCAGTTCTACATCGGGCTTCCTGCTGGGGGAAAGCCTGCTTCTCCCTCTCTCACTCCCCCTGCTTGTGTTCTCTCTGTAGCTGTGTTTCTCTCTGTCGAATAAATAAATAAAATCTAAATAATACATACATACATACATACATACATACATAAATTTAAAATAAATCAAATAAAATGATAATCTACAGAAGGAATGTTTCTTGTAGAGAGAAAAGCCATGCAAAGATCTTAAGTGACAGTGGGTTTTGATGTGTTCATGGAAGTAGGTAATGCATATTTGTTGAGTTAATGAATAAAGTTTTCCCACAACTAGTAAGGTCATTTTAAGGTAACATTAAGTCAATGATAAAGTTTGAGCTCATGATGTATTTTCTCAGGTAAAATTGCTTTAAAAAACTCAATAAGCAAAGTAAAAAATGAAATCGTCATTTTCTATCTTATTTTGCCTAAACTTTTGGTCTGTGCGTTCTTTTGAATCTGAGATCAAACCCGAATTTTTCTTTACCCCGTATTGATGAATGATCCACACTGTGGACTCCTTTTACATTTTCAACACAAGTCCTCCAGCCCAGCCAACCATTGCTTATTTGCTGGTTGTCAAGCACACCATATTCATTTCCATCCCAAATTCTTTGTTCTTACTGTTTCTCTGACCTGGAATGCCCTTCTGCTTCCCCCCCTGTTCTGCTTTTTATCAAAACCCTATCAGAGCTTACCTTAGTCTTCTTTAGTCCCTGAAGCCTTCAATCATTCTCTCCACAACTTTACCTCATACAACTCTAAATATATTTTTCATTCAGCTTATTAAATAATAACGTTATTATTGATTTTATCTTCCATTTTAGGTTGACAAATTTCTAGGAACTTATTTTGAATTTAAAACTTACAGAAAACTTACAGAAAAGCTGCTAGAAGAGTACAAAGAAGTTCATCTTTCTTTCACCTATGTCACCCCAAATTTGTTTGATATCTCACCATATATATGAAGTTGAGAGTAAAATATGGAGATATATATATATATATATTTAAAATTTGTGGCCCTGGATCTAATCAAGGATCTCATATTGCATTATTTTTTAAATTTATTTATTTTTATTATGTTATGTTAGTCATCATATAGTACATCATTAGTTTTTGATGTAGTGTTCCATGATTCATTGTTTTCATATAACACCCAGTGCTCCACGCAATACATGCCCTCCTTAATACCCATCACTCTGCTAACCCATCCCCCACCCCCTCCCCTCTAAAACCCTCAGCTTGTTTCTCAGAATCCATAGTCTCTCATGGTTCATCTCCCCCATCCAATTTCATGTCTCTTCAGTCTCCTAGTCAGTTTGAGACATTTTCTTCATCTTTCCCTGTCTTTCATGACTTTGAGAGTTACAGAATATAAACCCTCTTACCTGGAGGATGTGCTTCACCTGTTTCCATCTGATATTTCCACACATCCAGACTAGGTCATGTATCCTTCATAGGAACCCCACAGAAATAATGCTGTGCTCTCAAGGCACTACAGCAGAAAGCATGCAGTCAAGTTCATGGCAGATTTTTTCAACATAAAGTCATCATTTTTCCGTATATAATTGATAAGCACTTTATGGGAAGGTACTCTGAGACTTTATCGGTACCCTCTTCCTCATCAAACCTTTATTCCACAGCTTTCATTTCAACTGATGATTCCTCCCTGAACCAAACACCACTAAGCTAATTGACAAAGGATGATTTTCTTTATTTACCAACATTACATTTATTAGTTGGCAGTCTACTCTAAGTATGCCTTTACTTTCTCCCCTCCATATTAATTTTTAATTTGTTTTTATCAGTGTGGCTTCATAGGTTTCTATTTCTTCCAATGGGTAATAAACTGGTATTATTACTTCAGTGTTTCAAGTGCTCCATATTTGGCAAGTGAGAGTCCCTTCAACGTAGCTCCTGTGTCTTTTTGAAGTATCTCCATTATTTTTGTTAGAGCTTTTTTACTTTATGGCCCTATAGGATGTATAGGCTCAACTTGTACTCTTTCTATCTCAGCCTTGAATCAATCAATTATACAAAGGGTCCTGGTTTAGTTTAGTAGAATACGTTATATAGAAACAGAGGTCTGGTGTTCCATATTTTCATTGCTACTGAGGTATCATTGATTCTAGACCTTCTTAAGTGGGTATATTTAGAAAATAAATGTATGCACACATAGACACACACATGTATCTAGATCTATTTCTGTATCTATTCACCTATTGGGTTTATTTGTTTGTTAGTTTGTTTTTGTGAGTTCATGAAAACAACTCTAATTCCAATTCAATACTTTTCTAGTTTTTCTTCCTTTACATGATTGAAGGCTTCCCTCCAACAGTGAGAAATTTGTCTCCTAATATCCTTAATATGTTTGCTTACTTTCTCATTCCTCCTATATGCAACAGAATTCCTAACCATCTGTCTACCACTTTCCAAGCTCCACATTTCTTTGGCCCCACTGTCACTTTGTTGTCTTTGCAGCTTCCTGGGCCTTTCCGCCAACTAGACTCTCAGTCATATCACTGCCTCCAAAGAAAGGCAAAGGAAAACAAGGGAAAGAAAAAGAGAAAAAGGAGGTGAAAGAAAAAACATTTGTATTTCATTCTGAAATAACACACTTACTTATGATATGTGTATGTGTGTCAGGGACACTACACTGCTTTTCAAACCTTGAAATCGGGACACCTTGTGGCTCAGTCGATTAAGAGGCTGCCTTCAGCTCAGGTCATCATGACCCCAAGGTTCTGTATCGAGTCCCACATCAGGCTTGATGCTCAGCAGGGAGCCTACTTCTCCTTCTCCCTCTGCCTGCCGCTCTGCCTACCTGTGCTCTCTCTGTGTCAAATAAATAAATAAAATCTAAAAACAAAAAAAAAACTTTGAAATTAGATTGAGCTGAACCACAGTCATTTTCTGCTCCGCTTTGATTTTCACACAAAACTTGATTTGATCACAACTACCAAAAACCAAACTTCGCAAAGATTAGTCATCTAAGGAATTGTAGTTCAAACTATTGTTGAGGCTATCTACTATCTCAAGCTAGTAATTGACACAGTCTCCAACAAATGTCAAATGAGATTGAATTCCCCGATTCTAAAATTTCCCCTTTTTCTGAATGCAGATAAGGTGTGAGCAGGGGCAAAATTTTTAGAAAATTTTCCATTCTTCTCAGTGGAGCTGTAACTGAGTCCAAGCTTGTTCTGCTCACTGCAGGACCAGCCAATAAGTGAAGGGGCAAGAATTGGGGGAAGGGACTTTATTCAAAAAGTCAGCAAACCTAGGAGATGGTAGACTACCTTCCTAAAGAACAATCTCCCTTTAACTTGAAATTCAAGCTTCTTTTATGTAGGGAAAGATGAAGCTGTAGGGTAAGAGTCAAAAGGTGACTGATACCTGAAGGCATTCAGGTGCCCACAAGTCCGAGGAGGTTGTGAAACTGTTTTGTCCTTGGTCAGTTCATCTTCACATACAAGAATCTGGTCCTGTCATTCCTGTAAATCTTAAACATAATGTATTCATTTCTGTGCATGTTTCCTTTTCTCCTCCAAGGAGATAGATTTGGGGAAAAGAACGGTTTTTGCAAATCTTACCTGTGATTTGTGCAGCGCCAAGCAGAAGTTTCCAAGCCATAGGTCACAGCAACCAGGGAAATAGAAGCAATATAGAATCAGACATGCTAAGTTCTCCCCTGTTACAGAGCCATTTTGAATACCCACTTTTTATAATTTATTTTTTCTCCTATCTTTGCTATAAAAAGGAAAACTAACACACAAGCTATTGTTAACTCTCCAAAGAAGCTTTGGAAAGAGAATATGGAGACAATCTTGGCTCTCTCTTCGGGTGTAAACATCTTTGAGAATCTCAACTGAAAGAAATATAGAAATAGAAATAATCTATTTAATAAGATTCATAGTATTGTCTTTATAATAATTATCTTTGCTTTTTTTGTTGTACTTAATAAACCATTTTGGATTACTTTTCCTATACTTTATAACTTAAATAAGGAATCCTGTTTACTTATTTTGAGTTACTGTCAACCAGCCCAATTTGGAAATGTAATGTGAGCTTTGTTAGAACATTACATCCTGCAAGAAGACATCAGTATATTCATAAGTTCTAACATTATAGAAAAAGTGTTCATTTAGGCTTTTGCCTAAATTTGTCTGGACTTCAGCTGGGTTCAAATCCAGTTAAATCTTTATTTCATCTAAACAGCGCTATCTCCTTTTGCACATCTTTGCCTCAACTATAATAAAGCAGCAGTCTAAATTTGCATAACAATGGGCCCCTTTCCCAAGAACTTGAAGTGTGTTCTAGCCAAATGCAGATTAAATTGGCAAAGTAATAATGCCCTTCAAATTGTTGTACCGTGTTTCAAAAATGAAGTATAACTCCTAGAAACGAAAAAACAAGTTGTTCTTCAACTTATGTGCTCTTCAATAACACTGAAACATAGCTTGGAGCTTTGAAAACAAAACATCAGCAGAAGGAAAATGGGATCAACAATGAACCAACTGTGATCTCCACTACTTGCTAATTTTGCACATTTTTGGCAGAGGTCACACCAATCCGCTGACCTATCAAAGCTACCTGTTAACAAGTAAACACAAGGGAGGCTTTCCCACTGGTGATTTTTTAAAAGTTTCAGTAATATACACGTCTGGAGTTACTACCTAGGATGTGGTTTAGAATTCACGTGCTCAGCATTAAACATCATACCATGATTGAATACAAAAGAAACCCAGAAATCTCAGGCTCTCTAGTAAAGATAGAGAAGGTGCTCTGAATGTCACCCACTCACATTTTGCTTTGTTTTGTTAACTACTTATTTTATTACATGTGAAGAGTATAGGACAAGATTGCCTTTTTTCTCATTTTTAATTCTAGTCCTAAAATGTTAAGGTTTTTACAAGATGAAATCACCAGACTCAGGCTGGCCCTTCAACAGAAGGTCAAGGGGATGTTGAAGTCACCTCCATCCGTAAACACCCAGACACTTCCCCATTGAACAAGTCTGGGCTTAATTCTTGCTATTTCCAAATTCACAGTTCTCTTGGGATGTGTCATTCCATGGAGCTGCAAAGGATGAGAAATTCCACCCCAGAGAATTCTGTTTATAAGAAGTTATTCACATTTAATAATCTCAGGAGATATAAACACAGCAATGTTGAAATTACCTATTAATTGTTAATCCTTGGAGAAAAAAATTAGACAATTATTTTTGAAAACATGAAAAGCCTCATTATAATAAAAATTAGATTCCCACATGTGATTCAGCTTCTACTCATTAATTATGGAAAAGTTAATAATTACTAAATTGCCAGAAGTGAAAAATAAATCTTTCATCACTGGAGAAGCACTGAGTTTTTACCAGAAATGATCAAGAATATTCTATTGGCTTGAAAGCTTTCAGCGTTCCAGACTTTTTCTGATATATACATCAACCTGCTTAACTTTTCCAGTGCAATTTAAGGCTGATTTTCTTTTACTCTTCATTCAGTTAAGATTTTATTTATTTCATATATAAAAGCTCATTAATTAGTAGTTTAGTGTATTGTTTTTTCCGACAACTCCATTTTACTTTTAGAGATAAGATTCTCTTGGGACTTTAGCTTCAAATTTCCAACATAGACTGGTTTTGAAAGCATGCCAGTTTTTACAAATCTTATGGCTAAATTCTAACATCTGTAGATGTTGGCCAAAAGTCTAACCCTCAGAAAGGAAAAAAAAAAGAAGATGCAACATTAAAGGGAAGGTTCTTATCTTCACGAATGACTGTACTTGTTTAAAAATGATGCATTTCCACAGAGTAGTTATTTACATTTTGCTTAGAGTGGAAGTCTCTCTAGCAGATTGAATCAAGATAAGTCAGAGAAAATGTTGGTCACCCCTGCAGTTAAACCTTGAAAGCCTTATGAAAGTAAAATAAAATAAATCCAAATGCATCACACCAATATTCACCAATATCCAGGCCCTTCTCACCTCATGATAACATTAGCAAAGCTGGAAACCCTTTGCAGTCAACATGGTTCATGTCCTCTTCCCAGTCACTGCAGTGCCTTCAAGAGCGTGAATTTTGCCTGACAATTTTCTATTCAAAACCCCACAGCTTTTTGGTCTTCTTTTAGTAAAACACAAATACTGTAATCTAACATTTATGAGCCTGGGTACTCTGGTCCGACTTGAGCACTAGTTCTACACTGTTCAGGTGCTGACATCATTGCCAGTTATTAGCCTATCCCTTCTTTCTTGGGCACATAGTAAGTAAGGAAGAAGTTTTGAGAATCACAGCTCCTACTCTTCTCTCCAGACCCTCACTGGTTCCTTTCTACGGAAGTTAGGTGACATACCTAATTGAGAGAATTTAGAATCTGCGTACCTGCATGGAGCATAAATTCTCCTGACCTTTCCTGCTGAAAGTACATGACCTGAGCAGTCTCTGCCTTATCACATCAGAAAGACTGCGATTGGAATAAGGCAAACTCAATTCTTAGAATTATTAATTAAAAATGTCTTTGGGTTTTTTTCTCCTGAGCCAAACACTGTTTCCCAGTCTTTGCAGTAATAATTTTGGTTCTAGGGGGTGCCTGGATGGCTCAGTTGGTTAATCGACTGCCTTCGGCCCAGGTCATGATCCTGGAGTCCCAGGATCAAGCCCCGCATCAGGCTTCCTGCTCCGCGGGAAGCCTCCTTCTCCCTCTCTCACTCCCCCTGCTTGTGTTCCCTCTCTAGCTGTGTTTCTCTCTGTCAAATAAATAAAATCTTTTAAAAAAATAATTTTGGTTTTATCTTTCTGACTCTTCTATTGCTCAACTAATTTATACTTCTTTATGATGAAAGATTTGACTAAATATCACTCTTTAAATTCAAACATTAAACTACATAAATCTCATGTTTGGATCCCACTGATTACTTGTTTATTGCCAAATACCTCATTCTTCACCTGTTACTGTCCAAATCATATTGTGCTCCCCCTTCATAAACAATCCCCTTCCCATCCTCACCTGATCAGACTAGACCTTGGTACCCTCTTCTGCCCGTTTTTCATCCTATTGAATGGCATCAATATCCAACCAGCTGTTAGTGTCAGAAATGCAGATGGTACACTTGATATCTCTTCTTCCTTCCTCTCCTTAAACCCACCGACAATCCTGCCAGTACCATCCCACAAATCTCCTTTGAGTGTTTTTGCTGATCTTCATCACTGTCACCACCTGAATAGAACCTTTTACTTTGTGGGCCATTTTAATAGACCCTTAAGAGGTTTTCCTACTTCCATAGTTGCTTTTTGCTTCCAAAGACTCTCAACTTTTCAGCCAAAATGTTTTTTTGTAAATGCAGGTCTGATCATGCACCACATCAAGATGTCCTTCCCAACAACACATATTTTCAGAAATATTTTATATATTCTAATTGTACATAATAAAGACATACTCTTTTTAAAAAGGCAAATACTTACTTCCCTCTCCAGGATTAATTTACTCCTTTGGTCCTCTAGCTTTCTGGAAGTCAATTACTCTGGCTTTCTTATATTGTCTTATATTAACTTGTCATGTAACTTTTCACATGGTTTTATACTTGTTTTTCCTTAGGCCTGGAATGCTTTTCTCTTCCTTCTCCACATGCTTACATTTAAAATTTCAGTTCACTTGCAACTTCTTTGTAAATATTTTTACTTTCTTGACTAGGAAAATGTTTCTATTTTATCCTCTTATAAATATATGCCTCTACTCTATACAATTTATCCAATTTGTAATTTGACATTTAATTCGGTTATTATTTCTAAAATGTGTGTATGTATTACCAAATGTTAGCCCCATGAAGACAGAGGCTGTGTTGAATTTTTCTCACCTAACAAGTTCTAGTATGCAGTAATTGCTCAATAAATATTTAAATGAATGTAAAAAATGCACAGATGGATGAACAACAAAAGTAGTTTTAGAACTGAATTAAAGCTGACTCTGGCCTATTGGGTGATTTCCTTGAAAGCAGCAAAGGTGACCAGGTAAGGCCTATCTTCTTTGAAATTGTGCTATCCTGGTCCCTGCTTGGTTACAACATCTTTTGGGAAAAGCTTTCCTTAACCAAGAGGAGTCAAGGAAGAGAGGAAAATTTGGGACAGAAGTAATCATACACATAAAGAAATAAAACTGTGGAAAAGAAAATGGTGTTCAGAGAAGAACAAGTAAATTGATTTCACTACAATGTGATTTGCAAAGAAATAAATTCCCTAAATGTCAGTATCAAATTTAATTAATTAAAAAATTAACTGAAAATATAATGGAATAAAAGTTGTCAGCTTTCATGAATCTTACATTGTAGGGTTGATAAAATAAAGACAATTAAAGAATAAAAAATTCCTCATCCATTATGTGTGGTAAGCATGCGTATATCAATTCTAGAAGACTGTCAATATCTAGCCAAACTGAAGATGCACATATCTTTCACTTATGTTTACATACCCGCAAAAGTTCACAATTTTTTTCTAAACAAATATGTGTAAGTATGTTTATAGGAGCACTTTAAAGAAGCTGGGAAGTCCTCAAAATGTCCATTAACAGTTGAATAAATAAATCAAATATACTTGTATAATGGAACATTGTAGAGCAAAGAGCATGAACAAACCATAATTACATGTAACAACAGAGATGAATCTCACAGATGTGATGTTGAGCAATAGAAGTCAGCCAAAGGTAAGAACTCACTGTATGAGTTCAGTTCAAAATCAGGCAAAACTTATCCATGCTATAAAAATACTGGATACAAGTTGCACTTGGGGCATTGTGATTCAAAGGGAGCAAAAAGGAGAGGGCACTTCATGATCATAAATATGCTTTAGTCATCAAGTGTTGGTTTTGTTATATTCATTTTATAAAAATTAACTGAGCTGTTCTTTCATAATTTATTTCTTTTTTTTTATTGTTACTTAAATTTTTTTTTCCAGTGTTCCAAGATTCATTCCCCATTCCCCACACCCAGTGCTCCACGCATTAGGTGCCCCCAGTACCCACCACCAGGCTCTTCCATCCCTCCACCCCCCTCCCTCCAAGTCCCTCAGTTTGTTTCTGTGTCCAAAGTCTCTGTTGTTTCGTTTCTCTCCCTGGATTACCCTACTTCCCATTTACTTTCCTTCTCCCACTGTCCTCCAGGTTACCCCTCATGTACCGCAAGTAAGTGAAACCATGTGATACTTGACTTTCTCTTCTTGGCTTATTTCACTCAGCATAATCTCTTCCAGTCCAGTCCATGTTGCTACAAAAGCTGGATATTCATCCTTTCTGATGGAGGCATAGTATTCCATTGTATATATGTACCACATCTTCCTTATCCATTCATCTGTTGATGGGCACCTTGGCTCTTTCCACAGTTTGGTGATTGTGGCCATTGCTGCGATGAACATTGGGGTACATATGGCCCTTCTTTTCACTACACCTGTATCTTTGGGGTAAAAGCCCAGTAGTGCAATTGCAGGGTCATAGGGTAGCTCTATCTTTAATTTTTTAAGGAATCTCCACACTGTTTTCCAAAGCGGCTGCACCAGTTTACATTCCCACCAACAGTGTAAGAGGGTTCCCCTTTCTCCGCAGCCTCTCCAACACTTGTCGTTTCCTGTCTTGTTAATTTTGGCCATTCTGACTGGTGTAAGGTGGTATCTCAGTGTGGTTTTGATTTGAATTTCCCTGATAGCTAGTGACGCTGAACATTTTTTCATGTGTCTGTTAGCCATTTGTATATCTTCTATGGAGAAGTGCCTCTTCATGTCTCTTGCCCATTTTTTGATGGGTTCACCTTCTTTTTGGGTTTGAGTTTGAGTAGTTCTTTGCAGCCCTTTGTCTGTAGTGTCATTTGCAAATATCCTCTCCCATTCTGTGGGTTGCCTCTTTGTTTTGTTGACTGTTTCCTTTGCTGTACAGAAGCTTTTTATTTTGATGAAGTCCCAGAAGTTCATTTTCGCTTTTGTCTCCTTTGCCTTTGGAGACGTGTCTTGAAAGAAGTTGCTGTGGCCGATGTCAAAGAGGTTA
>PITA01004944.1:0-54285 GCA_004023965.1 Spilogale gracilis | reverse complement strand
GGTGTGGTGTAAGAGAATGGTCTAGTTCCATTCTTCCATACGTAGCTGTCCAATTTTCCCAGCACCATTATTGAAGAGACTGTCTTTTTTCCACTGGATATTTTTTCCTGCTTTGTCAAAGTTGATTTGCCCATAGATATGTGGACTCTCCAATCTGTTCCATTGGTCTATTTCTCTGTTTTTGTGCGAGTACCACACTGTCTTGGTAATCACAGCTTTGTAATAAAGCCTGAAGTCAGGTAATGAGATTCTATATGTGCATTAAAAATAACTAAAGATATTTTCTACTTTTTCTATTTACCTTTTTAACTTCTTCTTGAGCAATATTTATCATTTATATTTTTCTGGGAAATAACCACTTCATCTAAATTTTCAAATTGAATGATCTAAAACTGTAACATTATCATATTATATTCAAATGTTGACTATATCTATAAATATTCCTTATCTTTTGTATAATTTTGGCTATCCATTTTTTCTTTCTCTTGAAAGACATTTACCTACTTTATTAGTATTCTTTTAGACAGACTTTATTTTTAGTGTAGTTTTATGTTCACAGCACGGTTGAGAAGGTATAGAGATTTCCTATATAACCCCTGCTCCTACACATGCATGTCCTCCTCCACTGTCAGTATCCCTCACCAGAGTGGTACATTCGTTGCTACTGATGAACCTACACTGACCTGTCAGAATGACCCAAACTCCATAGGTAACATTGGAGTTCACTCTTGGTGTTAAATATTCTCTAGGTTTGGACACATCTATAATGACATATATCTACCATTACAGTGCCATACAGAGTTGTTTTACCTCCTTAAACATTCTCCATGCTCTGCCTTTTCATCCCACTTGGCTCTCTAATCCCTTTTATCCATTGATATTTTCACTGTCTTCATAGTTTTGCCTTTTCCAAAATGTCGTATTGTTGCAATCATACCTGTAACTTTTTCATATTGGCTTCTATCATTTAAGAATATGCATTTAAATTTCTTCCATGTCTTTTTAAAGCTTTATAGCTCATTTCTTTTCTGTTTTAAGTAACATCCTACTATCATAGTTTATTAATCCATTCACCTACTGAAGGACATCTTGGTTGCTTCCAGGTTTGGGTGATAATGAATACTCACTTTCTCAAAGGATAACATTGGTTTCATTGACCATGTTATTAACCCCAATTAACAGATGAATCCTGGAGAGGTATTGTGACTTCCCTGAAGTTACCCGGGTGGTCCAAGCCTGCTTTCCTAACTGCCCAACATACTGCCTCACCCAGTGAACACACACACACACATATTTCTAAATAAAATATCATACAGACACACCACACACACACCATACACACACACTTGTGTAAAGATAAACCATAAGCTTACAGTAAGGACGTGAGAATTGATTGGTAGTGCAGAAAGTCACATAGAAATTAACATTCTCTGTAATGTTCAAAATACATTCATATATTTTTATGCTAGTCATGGAATTAACTTACAAATAAGAAATTATATAAAAGATATAAATATCAAATTGTCGCGGCGGGTGCGACAATGTAAGCTGAGCCTGAGGGCAAGGAGATGGGAAAACAAAGACAAAGACAAGACAAAGAACAAAAGAGATGGGGACAAGAGGGACAAAGTGGATGATATCCAAGCAATGCCGATTTTATTTAGGGTTTCATAGCTTTTTATAGTAGACTGTGCTCAATCGAACGAGGAGCGGTAACAATAACAAGGTTACATATTTTCCTTAATATCATTTCTATGCATACCCCTGATCATGCCCAAGTCCCATGACACTGATTCTCTTTGTTCAGCCTACTCTACTTCACCTTGGGAGGTGCCCCAAGCCCCTAGGTAAGATTAAGACCCCGTAATAGTAAGACTGCCTACGTGACTACTGCTACCTACGTGCTTGAGGCCTCTAGCCTACGTGCGCAGGCATTGCTCATTCGGAGCAGGAATAGGCGGGTACTAGGTGTTTCGCTCCTTAACTCTAACCTGCCCGGCCGCAAACGTCTGACCTAGTGAGTCCAGAAGCTACACCTCAACTGTTGACACCTCTAGGTTCCGGGCTCCCCACATCAAATCAACCCTTCCTGATCCTCCTCTTGTCCTTCACATTATCTTGTCAAAGCAACCACCCTGCAGAGTCAGACCCTCCCACATTAAAAAAAAAAAAAAAAAAGATTTATTATTTTAGAGAAAAAGAGGCTGCACAGCAGAGCGAGGGGCAGAAGGAGAGAGAATCCTCAAGCAGACTCCCTGCTGAGCACAGAGCCTGAAATGGGGCTCCATCCCAGTACCCTGAGATCCTGACCTGAGGCAAAACCAAGAGTCAGCCACTCACCTGACTAAGCCACAATGGCATCCCTCAACAGTTCCTTCTTACCCTGAAGCTGTATTAGCTCTGTAGAATCACATCTCTAATACTCAAGGATTTTTGCATTATATTTTTGTATGTAAAGATCCATTTAGTTGCATTTTGGAATATTTCCTCTTCAATGATTTAAAATATTGGTTCAGGGAGTCAGATGTATGGAGGTAGGAGAAAGAAACTCACAATCCATGTGCTGTGTCAGCTTCGCCTCACTGCTGCACTTATTCCAACATGTTCTTGCTTCCTCAAATGGAAAATTACTTAAGAGTTTGGTTTTACACATCTTTAAGTCCAAACACTTCAAAAAAACCATTGCATTGTGCATAGAACAAACTTATTTGGGGGTCATAATAAATAATTAATATATTGCAAAGTGTTCAAAACAAAATCAAAGCATTCCTGAAAGTAGAACCTGAAAGTATTATGAAAAATGAAATGTTTATTAAATGTTTATTGAGAATTATCTGCATAATTATGTTTTCTAACTTCAATTATGTACTTTTGGATACTTAACACCATGCTAGATGAATATTACAAAAACCTTCTCAAATTTATCTGGGACTTTTAGGGGTTACATATTATCTAAACTCTCCTTGTGCCCCCAACACTAAGAAATGCGTATAAAGCTGTCTTGGAGTTGAACACAAGGTGATTTTTTTTTTTTAAGAGATAAAAAGAAATGGGGAAAAAAAATCCTTCATAGTTGTGGTCACACATTGCTCTTAGAGGAATTTGTCCCCTAATCATATTAACTCTGGATGGAGGACACAACCTGAAGATGTACAAATGATTTGAATTTGCCCCAAATCTTTACATCCCTGGGAAACTAGAAGAAACAAAGACATCCTTTGGAGAAGGTCATGTCTATCTTCGACTTTGATGGACCTCCCAAATAATTTTCCACAGGCAATGACTAACAAGCAGCCAAAGAAAACAGAGCTCACAAAGAAATAAGACAATATGAGAGACACCAGAAAAAAAGTAAATAATAAAAACATCTGCAAGTACATCAGGTATTAGAGTTATCAAATAAATAAATATTAAAAGAGGTATGCTTATTATACTTAAAGAATGAAATGACAAATGAAAATATTTACAAAGTAAAAGAAACTTTTAAAAAGATTTTAAAATAACTAAATTATAGAATTAATAATAAAATAACTGTAATTAAAAACTCATTAGCGGCATTTGGACATATGTGCCCAATATAGAATTAGCGAACCTGAAGACAGATCAGAAAAAATTACCACAAGTGGGGCGCCCGAGTGGCTCAGTTGGTTAAGCGACTGCCTTCGGCTCAGGTCATGATCCCGGAGACCCTGGCTGGAGCCCCACATTGGGCTCCCTGCTCAGCGGGAAGCCTGCTTCTCCCTCTCTCACTCCCCCTGCTTGTGTTCCCTCTCTGGCTGTGTTTCTCTCTGTCAAATAAATAAAATCTTAAAAAAAAACAAAAATTACCACAAATGCCAACAAATGTCTGTCTCGGATGACTTCCCTGGAAAGCCTTCCAAACACTTGGTATTCAAAATGAAAAGCATAACATCAATGTAACATAACCTCTTTCAAGAGATAGAAGAGGCAAAAACATGCATAATTCCCTTCCTAAGGGTCAGGAAAGGAACCAAAGTATGACAGGATCAAAGAAAGAAATCACTGTGGGACAATCTCATTCACAAACACGGATACAAAAATTTGACAACAATTACCAGTAGGTTGGATCCTGCTGTATGTAAAATGAATAAAATCATGACGAAGTTTATCCCAGAATTGCAAGATAGGTTAAACATAGTAAAATCTATGAGTGTGTATAAAACAGGCATTGAAAAGGAGCTTGATAAAAAAAAAATATTAGCAAACTAGAAATAAAAAAGAACTACATGTGTGAATTGTGTAAAAACAATCTGCAGTAAAAGTACATGATGAACAGTTGAGAGCTTTCCTTTTGATACCATCTACATGACAAAGATAGCCACTATCAAACGTTTGAGTCAACATCCCCGTCCCTCCGTGGTTCACAAAAGGGCCAAAGGAGAAATCAGGTGTATGATGGTACTGGCATCAAAGATCACTGGGGCAAAAACTGATTATTTAGTACATTAGTACTTCAACAGTTGGTTCCATATACAGAGATTTGATCCCTACAAAGCAATTCACAAAAAAAACCCTCTTTCTAGATAGATTGGGCATTTAAATCGTTTAAAAGGAAACATGGGAGAATATTCTTCTGACTTTAGGCAAAGAAAATTTCTTAAACATGGCATAATTTAAGAATCTTGCATAAAAATATAAATTAGACCACCAATTTTAAGAACTTTTAATTAATAAAAACTTTCAGAAACTTATGTTTCGATAAAGAGAGTAGAAAGGCAAGGTATAATTAGAAGAAAATATTTAGAAAACATATATTGCTTATAAAAGATTAGTATCCAGAAAATATATAGTACAGAATATGTATGAGCCAACAGAAAAATTTTTTAAATACACATTAAAATAAGACAGATGACAAGTCTTAAAACTCAAATAACCAGTAAACTTATGAAAAATCCTGCCTTCGTTAGTAATGGAAATTCTAATTACAAATACAATGAGATATTTTATTACTCCACCATTTTGGCAAAAAACTTCAAGAAGAATTTCAAGAGTTGGTGAAGATGTGAGGTAATTGAAACTCACAAATATCCACCAGCAGTAGATTTGATCAAGAACTTGTTTCATGTTCACACTACGCAGCAGTGAGAATAGGCAACTATAGGTATGCAAACCAACATGGAAAATATAAAAAACAATTATGAATGAAAAACGTGGGCCACAGAAGAATGCTGAGAAGATGATTCCATTTACATAAAGGCAAAAAATAGACAGAGCCAAAAATATATTGTTTAAGGATAGAATTGCATGGGTAAATGACAATAAAAAGTTCAGGGTCCAGTTACTTTGGGGGATTAATAGACTTCAAGGGTATCCATTTCACTGGAGTGTGTGAGGATTTTAGGAAGCTTTACTGAAAGTTTCATGAGGGCAGGAATTAGTACTTTCTCCTTTCCATTTTATTTTCTGAGTCTAGCAAAGTGTGCTCAACCAACATTTACTGAGTAAATGAATGAATGTATGGTTTTTGTAAACCATAAAGCTACACACATCGACTTTTTTTTATTATTTTACTATTTTTTAGTTTGTAGAATTATATAGAAGTTAATAAAGTATAATATTCAGGGAAGACTATTAGACGTTTAGTATTAACCTGGCACTCTTTGACAAAATAAATTAACATTTTAGTTTTAAGATTGTGATAATTATAATTACATATAAATTACCACAGGAGGATGAAATGTAAAATCTGACTTCATTGGAGCATATTTTCAAAGGCAAAGCCATAAAAAGAAAAAAAAAAGGAACAAAAAGTTACATTGGTAAAAGTCTGCAAGTTCTACTACATAACTTACAGTTCACAAGGTGGAAGTTTGTGAAATGTGGTTAACATGCAAATAATTGAGTGTTTGTGAACTCAAATGCCCTTCTACCAATGTGTCTCCAATTAGAAAAAGACATCAAATGAATTAAATGTTCATTATATCTAGAGTGTGGAATCAAGCCATAGTAATTCATTGGACACTTGCCAGTTTTCTTACATTTTGGCTCCATTTATTCAATCGTCCTGCTGAGATGTTTGTATACTGTATGTAAAAAATATGTATTTGCATGTCCATTACAGCAAATTCATACAATCCATACTATATATTGCTCCATCTGTGTTTAATGGAATCTATCCTGTGAGTGAGCAAAGTCTTCAACTTACAAACAGAATTCGTAGAGGGTTTTTATCTTAAGTACATAATGCGTTTTGTTCATGTTATTTACCCAGATACTGGTTTTGTTCACGTTACTTACCCAGGATATTTCTATGTACATAAAATTTGAGCCAGAACTCTAATAAGGAGGATTTGTTTAGAGGAAGAATTCATGCTTTGAAGGCCAAGCTTATTATTTTACTTTTTCATTATTTTATTTTATTTTATCTTATTTTATTTTATTTCACTTTAATTTTTAATTGTTTGTCATATCTCTAGAATTAGGTCTAAATAAAACTTTGAAGCTAAAAATGTCATGAAAGAAATGTGTCGGGAAAACATGTTTTATTCTGGGAATGGGCAGCAAACACATTTTAAGTTCCCCCTTGTATTCATCTCACCGCTAATTCTGAATTGATCTCCTGGATGTATTTAGGTGAAAAGGTGATGAAAGATTAAAGAATTGTTTTATCTTTCAGAAGACAGGCTTATCTGAGAAAAAGCCATTATCTATATAAAGGCGTATCTCTTCAAAGTTTAGTTTTCCTTCTCCGTGTATACTGTGAATTGTGCTATTGTTTGGTTTCTTAAACGGCAGCGACAGTGAATATTCATCAGGTTACATTTTGGGGCTTTGTATGATATACAGAGCAATTTAAAAACGTTATTATGTTTTACATAAGAATTGGTGTACATTAAAAAAATTATAAATTACCATAAGGTTTAGCAAACTCTTTAAGTATATAACAAGTTATACTAATATCCCTATATTTTTTTAAAAGATTTTATTTACTTATTTGAGAGAGAGATTGAGGAAATGAGTGAGCATAAGCAGGGGGAGCTGGGGAGGGAGGAGCAGGCTCCCCACTGAGCAAGGAGCCCGATGCAGGGCTTGATCCCAAGGCCCTGGGATCATGACCTGAGCCAAAGGCAGATACTTAACTGACCAAGCCACCCAGGTGCCCCTCCCTACATTTTTTTATTTTTTATTTTATTTTTTAGGGTGAGGAAGGGGCAAAGGGAGAGGGCGAGAGAGAATCTTAAGCAGGCTCTACACACATTGTGGAGCCTAATGCCGGGCTCAATCTCACAACCCTGATCATAACCTGAGTCGAAACCAAGAGTCGGATGCTTAACTGAATCATCCAGAAGCCTCAGTATCCCTACATTTTTAAAAAATATTCAAATGTTTTTTTTGGAAAAAATTGTTTTCTTAAAAAGATAGTCACAGATTCAGGCTTATCTTCATGAGGCAGAATGAAGTAGGGAAATGTGCAGTCCACCATATTTTGTGGGTGCAGGCACTCAACTTGAGTAGATCACACTATATCCAAGATTTCAATTGAAGTCATTTAGACTGTGGATTTAAACGGCTGCTTGTTTTTTTTACTTAAGGGATAGATATACTTTTACACCATTTCATAAATCAAACCCAATATCGATCAATATAAAATATTATTACTTTATTTATTAGTAGTATATCTGCATGAGATCAAATATCCATTCAAAATGGATATTTTTCAACCATAATTTGGTGCTTCAAATACCAAAAGAAGTCTGGTTTCAATCAGATGAAGTTTTGGGATAGTTGACTAATTTTATTTCCCATTTTGTATGAAGTATTCAAACTCTTTCAGCCTATCCTAATATTGATTGATGATATGTAAACAAATCAAAATATTTTTCAAATTTCATAGACCTATTATATAGTTGAAGTTGTTTTTAATAAAAACATTTCTGTCGATCAATATTACTTACAGGGATTCAGATCTAGTCTAATCTGTTCAATTTGCTAATCATTGTCAGGTGCCAGATTCCAACTGCTTTTGAATGTGTCTGTATGGCTTTTCTTTCCATATTCTTTGAGTTAAATTTCGATTACTTATTTGAATATTATTTAATAAAGCTCATACATTTTAAAATAAAACCACCAGGTATAATGAGTTCTGGCTTAGTATAAAGAAGCTGTTACCAAATTAGCATTACATATTCAGATGGATGTGGCTCAACACTGATTTAGACAAAAGAAACAATGACTTGAACTGACATGTATTACCATGACGCAGCCTGTAATGTGTTTGTGAATAAATCCAGATTTCAGCACATTATTCAATTCCTTTCAGTACCTCTAGAAGTTGGTTTATCAAGTATCCCCGTACTACTGTTGAGGAAAACAGATTCTGCTGTTAACCAAGAAATCAACTGGAAGGCATTTTTATAACAGATATCACATTAGGAAAAACTGAAAATTAATCCTAATAAATGCAAATTGTATCACTTAGAAACGGGAGATCCTAAATGTCACTTTCAGTATTTAGAATTTGGATTTTTGGATTTAGTTTACCATCAACATGAAGAAGCGGGGGAATCTTTAAAAAAATGCAAAAATCCTAACATCCACCAATAATCTTTGGGTTGGGAGACTGACGCCAGGTGTTTTGGTGAACTACATAGAGCTCTTTTGACCATATGGACATGGTGACAAAACTATTTAGATTTAATATGAGTAAAAAACACCCACATCATGAAAGTAGTGTTTTGTACTCTTTGTGATACACATATAGAGTAGCTCTGATCTTCAACCCAAATAAGATGACAACCCATGCCTCAGGCTCTCCCAGATGGTGGTCTCACTTAAGCTCAAAGACAGGGTGAGAGGACCCTAACAGCACAGTGGTGGAAAGCAAGAGGGATAAGATAGGACTATCAGCTCTAAGGCTCAGAGGTTGCCTGGGGCCGCACAACACAGTGACGTTGGGGACCTACTAAAACTGTCAACTGTGAACAGAACAGGGTAGTAATAAACATAAAAGACTGAAGACATCACCGTTAAACTTGGAAAGAAAGAGTCTCTGGGGTCAAAAGAGTTTTGCCAAAAGGAAGGAGTCAGAATGACATGCTTCTAAGAATTATTAAGAGAAATGTTTATAAGCATAGTATACGTTCTTAATCTTATTAACAACATCCTTTTTTGTCATGTCAGCTTCCTCATGTTACAGTTGCCTCAGAGAACTGAAGACAGTGCCTAATACATAGGATAGAATTAGTTCTTAAATTTAAAAGAAACTTGCAATGATTTCACGTATTTCACTGAAATCTCTTTCCTGTACAAATCTCACCCAAAGGCCCTATCCAGCATTTATTTTCCCTCAGTATTTTCTGGGCTCCTCTAATGCCTAATCCTAAACCTTATTTAATTCTAGCCATTTCTAAAACCCCAGATGAAATAATAAAAAGAGAACTGAAAAAAGCCAAATTACCCCAAACAGTCCATGTCTAATATATAGAACAAATGCATCCGACACCCCACCAGCCAAAAAACAGTAGGTTTGAAATTCAACCTGAATTCAGCAGAAAAAATTATTTGATAAAATTATTAATCACATTGTAGAAACCCTACATCTGTTATCACAGGCAAAATAATGAAATTCACACTTTGTCATTTTCAGGAAAGGAAACACATGTTAAAGATGTTAAACACACTAATTAATCACAATAAAGTATCTTTGAAATAGAAATGATTTATTCTTATTCACAAATATTGACTATAATGTATTTAGATAAGTACTTTGGGTGAAAAATATTCATAGCTATCATGTATAAATCAAAATAGCCCTCTGGGGAGAAAAATGGTACTTTTATTAATAATGGAAGTTAAAGCTCTAAGGATATAAAATAATTTCTCCTGGTTACACAGCTAATGACCCAAACCAAGCTCAAATGTGTCTGCCTCTAGAATGGTGCTTTTCCCACTGTGGACAATGACAATGTGACAGCCGGATCTTGGTCTCATGGTTAGTGGTGGAGAATACATCAACATAAGTACCCTAATCCTTTGGTCAGTGTCCTTTGTCATCTTTTTCATTTTCTTCTCAAATATGCTGACATTCACATTTCAAACACAGCCAACTTGTTCTTAGCCTACTATAAAACAATCTTAGATTGGGAAATGGAATTGTCGCAAAATCGTCTGTTGTAGAAGTACACACATTTCCTGAGTTTCAGCCCCATGTGACACCTCCCATCAATTCCATTTTTTTTTAATTCCTGACACATGGTCAAATAAATTTCTCAAATTGAATATTTTATTCATATCCAAAATGATTTGTATTTCAGTCCCTAATTATATTTATCTTTGGCTAAATTCTGGCTCCCCCCAAGTAAAAAATTAAAGCTTTATTTCAAAAGTTCAAGAACCATAATCTTACTGGCATCCAATGGTCGGCCCTGAAACCAACAGACAAATAAAAATTCATCTTTTCATCAATAATACTTTAACTGTTTTATGCCTAAGCCCTTAAGCACCAAGGATTCTGGTTGATATTGAGTGTATGTTTAAATCAGTAAGGTGGAGATGATCTTTAGAATATAACAAGTGATAGATGGGGCAGCACAATACTTGGCAAAAAAATTCAGGAGATGTTTACCAAACAAGAAGAGATTGTAGGATCAGGCACTGCCTCTGTAAAGAATCTTCTCTCTCCAGTTTTAGTCTTTATCTTTCGTCTCACAACCACCACACACACACATACCCACAATGAAAAATATTAACTCCTCCTTCTAGAAGGAAACTTTCTCGCCTTTATTTTTTGGACATGGGTTCTGCATAGCTGTGATGGTGTCACTGAGCCAGGGTTCTTCACCAGATTACATGCACTAATTTGAATGGATGAACACTGGAGGGGACCAGCCCAGCACACTCACTTGAATTGTCCTTTAGCTTTTCAGGCAGTTCAAGTGCCTTTGAAAAGAGTGGGAATAAAGTGACTGCTGATTAAGCAAAGTGTTTGACATGGGAATAGGTTTGTCAATTGTTTGAAAGTCACACTGCATACTACAACTTTTAAAATGTAAATGCATGACACAAATACCCCACAACACAATGGGATAAAAATGATTGAGACGGCCACAAAGGAGAGCCAAAGCTTTATTCTAGCCATAAAGGAAAATATATATCTGGTGTCAGAGAAAGGTAATTTGAAGCATTTCATAGTTGTTATTTGCAATTTAAGAACCAAAAATTATTTTTAGTTTTAGTTCCTATAAAAATTGTTTCCTAAGTATTTTCAATTTTTAGACAAGATTTCCAATTGTGTACTCTATCAGTTTGTACTTTTTTAATAGAATTTTGAATAGAATGGAATGAAATACTCCCCACCAAAAATCTGCTTTTCTGGTAGTAGATCAGTTCAATGTCCTGTTTAAACAATACTGAGATTTTACATGATTCCATGCTGACTAGTGTGATCAGAAGCATCTCCCATTCAACTTGGGGAGCTGATACAAAGAAGCGGCTTTCTTATTGAGTAGGAAAGGAAAGGATTCATTGCCAGTTGTCCAACTGTCCTTCAACTGATCAAGGTTGATTTTGGGCTCTGTTTTGTCTCTAGTTATGTTAATAGAAGAAGTAAACAATGGTCTTGGCCCTAGAGAAAATTATTAACACCTACATTCTCCAATTAGCTAAAACTAAAAAACTTTTTTAACCAAAGAAATCATGAAAAGGATACTATTTAATATAATCATAATTTATATTTTAAATTACAGTAACTTTAGAAATAAAAAAAATAGAAAGGAAGAGAAGGACATACAGAAAGAGAAACAAAAGAAAAGAAAGGAGAGTGAAATATCATTCTCATTTTCTGCTTGTCCTACAAACACAGTTTTCAATGTTATAGGATTAGGCATATTTCCTGAATTTAAATTGCAGAGAAAAAAAGAAAGGAAGTAAAATAGATTTCCATAATCCAGATGTTTCTTGGTCTTTATATGTTATTTCTGTTTTAGAAGCATAGCAAATCAAATATAGGGGTCTTTTTTTCTTTAATGAATTGAAGAATTAGCCAGCAGCGTAGAATAAACTGAATGTTTTGTTTTTTTTTTTTTTTGGTCAGGCAAGCTAAAGAGGTCTACATTGCTCAACTCACTACAAACAGCTTTAGACTTCTGTCTAGGGTATATCTATGTTTTAAATTTCCATCATGGGCAGACTACACAGTTTTTCTTTTTTGACACTCCTCCACACAACGTCCACAAAGCAGCTGTCCCTCCTTCTTCTGTGTTTTCTCCCAGAAACTTCAAATCCGTTACTCTGTAGGTCCTCTGTACTACCCACTTACCCTCTCAAAGCCATAATTGGATTCAATGAGCTAGAAATCTTCTAAATAAGGACCCAAGCCTGAGAAGGCATTAAACTAGTCTTTGGTTATTTGCACATGCCCCTTACAGTCTCATCTCTCTTTAGGCGTCTTTGAGATAAAATTTTTAAACAAAAAGCTGTCAACAAAAGAAATGGTGGATGGTCTTTCCCACCATTTTGTTAAAGTTTGAAGGCAGTTTTCATCTTGAAAATCAGTTGTAAAATATACCTGTAAAGATTATGACTAGAGAATCATTATTCAAAGAGATATTTGATTAACTAAAACTCAGACAAATGGAGAAATATTGTGTATACTCAAATGTGTCTTCCCTATATCTCTTAGGTATCATCTCAAATATAGATGTATCATATGCTATATATACATGTGGTAATATTCCTCCATTTCAACTCCTTGGGAAATGGAACTACAACTGAGCAACTGAAACTGAGAGGAAAATAATGTGCTCATTAAAGTAATACTATCTCCTTTGGCTGATACACAGTAAAATCTCAAAGGCTTAGCAAATAAGTGTGTCTCTTGCTCATGTCACCATCCCCAGTGGGTTTTCCCAGTTAAGACACTGTCATCATGATCTTTCAGGGATCAAATCTCCTTTCATTTTCTGGTTGTATCCTCCTTTTTGTGCAGCCAGTAGATGGGGAAAGAGATGTGAAGAAGACATATATGCTCCTTAGCCACACATCACCTCTACTGCATTCCACAGAGGGAAACTAGTGGCATGTTCCCACCAAGATTCTAGGTAAAGAAGGCTGAGTGGTGCCTTCAAACTGGACAGAAACCTCTCAACAACAAATCTGTACAAAAGTAAAAAAGCATACATCTTTGGTTTAAAGTTAACCACTTCTTCTGTATAGTAAGCAAATTCAAAGAGACTGAAATGGTGGCGATTAGCAGATTTGTGTTGTTCCTTTTGATTCATCATACAATATATGGCTATAAAGTAGCAAATAACAGAAAAGGGAGCATTATTTGAAATAAGAATATCATGGATAAAGTTATCTTATAATTAGAAAGCACAAATAGAAAACCCCATCTTAGTAGTAGCACTATAGTTGGAAAAAGTCGAATGCTGCTTTTCACTAAAATTTACATCTCACATGATATTCAGTTAATCTCCAGTAGAAGAACTGGCCAGCTGTTGCCTGGAAAGCAGGCGGTGCTACTACCGTTGGTTTGATGATGACCGAAATGAGCATGGTAAACGCTTGTTCAGGTGGTGCTTATGCGACAATCACTTCCATCACTGCATTACGTACAAACTCTTTTACTACAACCTCATAAACCCAACCCACTTACCAATGAGAAGACTGAAATTAACTGAAAATAAATTATTAAGGTAACATAGTCTCTAAATAGCAGAGTTGGAATTTAAACTCAAGACGTTAGACTCCGGAGCTCAAGCTTTTAGCCACTATCCCTTATACTCTCAAATAATCCAATTCTTTTTTTAAAACTAGCCTTTTCTCTAAGGCCCCCAACTCCATTGGTTCAAATGAAAATAATGACTGCAAGAATTTTCATAAGTATAGTCTCTGCACTTTTACCTGTCTGTTTTAGTAAAATCCTACCCCTTCGTCTACCCCAATTCTCAGCAATACATTAATGTTTTGGGAACAAAAACTTCTGCCACTTATAGGTTTTTACTCTGAGGGAATAAACCAGTGTGGTAGAGGAAGAAGGGATGCTCTGAAATTATAGTAAATTATTTACTGGAAATTAGAAATGGAAGGAACAAGTTTTCAGACATCTTCACTAGCAACTTCTGATTAATTTTTTCTTACAGAAACATTATAAAGTACAACTAAAAACAGTTACAATTTTCAGTATTCATTACTCTAGAACTCCTCTCAACAAAGGAATAGAAGGGTAGTTCTTTCATCTGATAGAGTATCTATGAAATCTTACAGTAAATAATAAACTTAATGGTGAACTACTGAAAGCCTTCATACAAGATTAGAACTAATCGTGTGAAATCAGTTATAACAATTTATGTTTAACATTCAAGTGAAGTCTTAACCAGCCCAAGAAGGTAAAAAAAGAAAATAATGGTATATAGATGCAAAGGGAGAAATAAATCTGTAATTATTATATATTTTTACATGCTTTTCTGTATAGAAACTTCGAGTCTTCAGAAAACTATAAATAAAAAGTTAAAAAGTTTAATAATATTTCTGAATATGACATCAACAAACTAAAATGAATTATATTTATGCATATCTAAAATAAAAAACAGAAAACAAATTATATTAAATGATATAATTTAGGATGCCATCAAAAAACATATATCTAATGAACTATGTGTCAGAACTTTATACCAAAAACTAAAAACATCAAGGATATTAAATATGACAAAAATAAATGGAAGGGTATATCATGAATGCGGGGTGAAAGTCTTAATAATATAAATGTGTCAGTTATGTGCCAGTTGAAATATAGACTCAAGGTAATTCTAATCAAATCCCAACAGTTTCTTTTATGGAAATTAACAAGTTGATGCTAAATTATATATACTAATGAAACTAAACCAATTACAAGTACACATAACAAAATGTACACACAAATATCACACTGATCAAAGACTCCAGCTAAAAGATACATATTTTATGATTCTATTTTTTAAAGTTCACAAACTAAGGGAAAACTAAGGGGGCCAATTACTAAAAGAGGTAGGAGGCAGTTTCTGGAAGGCTGTTAATAGTCTTTTTCTCCATCACATCTATGTATTCAATTTATAAGAATTCGTGTAGGTGTATGCTTAGGTTTTGTATATTTTCATGTGTGTACATGGTACTTAAAAATCACATTGAAATTGAGGCCATTTGTGGGGCATAATTAGAGATCATTGTTTTGTCTAAGGTCAGGTGTGTAGTTCTCACAGAGCCTGGACAACAACAGAACTGGTCTGTGCCCACTGTCCATATTTCTCAAACACTACAATATCCCTATCAATCTCATATTATTAATAACCAAAGATTTTTTCACAAGGTGGAGTGACTCAATACCCATTATAGACCATAATTTCTTTGGAAATAACTGCTCCATGTTCTGGGAAATCAACATAAGATAGAATTTATTCGAATAAAATCTGATCCTAAGTTGGGAACCACTGGCTTCAATATTTAAATAGAGTGAAATATAGAATTACCATTTAGGGCAACACAATGGTAGCAACAGCACATACTATGAGGAAAAAAAAATATGTATTTTGACCACAAAAATTTGGAGAGCCCTAGTATGACATTTTCACAAGTTTTCTATTCTTTGAGAGTTCTCCAAGGAACAAAAATATCTTATGCCATCTCATGATGGAAAACTGTAGGGATTCGATTCAAAACACCTGGTAAAAGCTAAGTGATCACAGAGTGGATCAGCATTCCAAGAAACTTTGGAAATTAATGTAGTTAAAAATGCAAAGGGTGTTTTAAATTAAAGGAGAACACAGTTACTGATGTGTTGAAAAGTTCATTTGAGGTTTTTAAAAGGTTTTGAGCCAATTTTATTTTTTGCAAGTGTATCTACAACTTGCATTCCTTTAAAACTCTGCTGAATCTTTTGAAAACATAGCCATCACTTAGTTGAAAAATAAATCTCTAAGTATAAAACGACTTTTATTTCCTTCATTCATCTACTCAGTCATTCAGCCATCCACTGATTCCTTCTAAGCACCAGGCATTGTGTTGAGAGCTAGACACAAGGGAGGGGCACGTGGGTGGCTCAGATGGTTAAGCCACTGCCTTCGGCTCAGGTCATGATCCCAGAGACCCAAGATCCAGTCCCACATCGGGCTCCCTGTTTGGCGGGAAGCCTGCTTCTCCCTCTCTCACTCCCCTGCTTGTGTTCCCTCTCTGGCTGTGTTTCTGTCAAATAAATAAAATCTTTAAAAAAAAAAAAAAAGAGCTAGACACAAGGGGACAAATGAAACATGGTCCTTGCCACAGAGTCACCTCCCAATCTAAGATTAATACTATGATACAGTGTGAGGAGTTATAGCTGAAAACCAAAAAGTGCTGAATATCATAATCTAAGTTATAATTTCTTAAGATTCCCATTATCAGTGGGAGAAGGAAAGCAAATGGGAACTAGGGTAATCTAGGGAGGGAAACGAAACAACAGAGACTTTGTTGACACAGAAACAAACTGAGGGACTTGGAGGGAGGGGGGTAGAGGGATGGGAGAGCCTGGTGGTGGGTACTGGGGACACCTAAAGCGTGGAGCACTGGGTGTGGGGAATGGGGAATGGATCTTGAAACACTGGAAAAAAAAATTTTAGTAACAATAAAAAAATAAAAAAATAAAAAATTAAAAAAAAAAAAGATTCCCATTATCATAGTAGCTAACATTAATTGATTTCTTACTATGTGTCAAACATGGAAACAGCTTCCAGTAGATTGAGCCAAGATTCTAATGACACCAACTAGTCACTACAGCACTGGCTATGTGAGTCCAGAGTCCTTATTCTGGGCTATTACAGTAAATTAACCCTGAGATCCACAGAAACATGGAATATGGTGACTAAAAAAACAAAAACTTCAAAGAAATTGCTGGAGATGGTAACAAAGGGGTTACACTGTGGTTTTCACCATTTGGTGAGGAGGTTCTCCTTCACATTCTCATTCGGTTCCTAGAGGACTCTTCTACCTGTATTCATGTGGTCTAGATTCACACACCAAGTCCAAGGTTAAATGACTGACTTAATTCCATGAGTTATCCTTAAAAAGAAAAGGTTTTTCATTGTGCCCTAGCTTGTGCAATTAAACTGCCTTCTGTCTCAGCATCGGAACTGTGGGTGTGCTCAATGGTTTCCCAGCAGCCTGAGGTCAGGGAGTCGGGTAAGGGAGATTGTTCCCCTTCAACTCTGGTCCACCCACCCCCATTCTGGGCTCTTGGGTGCTCCCATTTACAAGGATGAATACCCAACAACAGAACCTCAGTACCGCAGATGCAGACCTTCACAAGAGGGCATGGGTCACATTAGCTCCTTTGTTCTTCATGTTTTCCAAAACATTCTGTCTCTTTCAATTTCCCTATCTTTCTCCCTGGCTGGCCCTCCCTCTTCCTTCTGCAAGGAAGGATTTTCTCCCTTGATGTGCTTCCCCTATTATGCTGCTTTTCCTACAAAACAAAACTTAGCAAGTAAGCATGCAGTCCAGACTCCAATGGTTGTCTGAGATAGTTGTGACCCTGCGCCCATCTATGGGATGGGAAGTCAGCAACGGCCTCCTGCAAAGAGATCCACGGACAACTCTGCCAGCTTCCCAACACCACCATAGATCTTGCTAAGCTCTCTGGATAGTAAAAAGACTACTCCAGAGGTACACCAGTAAGAATTCTCACAACCCAAGAAAGCTGTATTTTCATGGAGGTTTGGGTCCACATCATTGACACAATATGGGGGAATTAATAGACCAGTGTGAGCCTCCTCCACATTCTTGCCACTGCTTCCTCTCCACGTGGGCATGAGAGTCAACAAAAGTGAAGCTAAAAAAAAAGGAAAGAAAGAAAGAAAAGAAAAAGAAAAAAAGGAAAAAATATGAAGGTCATTTGGTGATGGTGCTATCAGTAGCCATCACAAAATCGAAATGACTGGTTTCCTATGCAGGCCTTTTCTACCACATTGTTTATACCACAGTCTTTTCTGATAGTAACAGTAGCATTTCTGCTTCATGGACACGTGTGTTCCTGCTCCCACCCTGAAATTCAGTGTCATGAACAGCAACTGTCACCAGTCCATTCCAGTGCAATCACAAATTAAACTTCAGAAAGACCTCTAGAAGAGCGCACGTCCTAACCACGCTCTAAAACCATCTGAAAGGTGAAACTATGTTTGTTTATAAATATAGTTATGATATCATGTGTGTTTACCTATACTAGCATTCCTGGCCTAAATCTAAGTTTCTGAGGAACAGAGCATTATAGGAATAAGAAAAACGGTCTCTATATCATAGCAGCTAAAGACAGCCTTTTGGGGGCACCTGGGTGATTCAGTCCTTTAAGCCTTTGCTTTCCACTCAGGTCATGATCCCAGAGTCCTAGGATGCAGCCCCTCACCAGCTCCCTTCTCAGGGAGGAATCTGCTTCTCCCTCTCCCTCTGCTGCTCCCCCTGCTTGTTCTCTCTCTCTCTCTCTCTTTCTCTCTCTCTCTCTCTCTGTCAAATAAATAAATAAAATCTTAAAAAAATAAAATAAAAAGACCGGCTTTTGTCCGTGGTCCAGAAAGGGCAGTGACTACCTTAAATCCCTGAAACAGCACAGTTCTCTCTGTTGCTCAGCCTGTCTCCACACCCACACCGCCACTGAGTACCCTGACTCACATCTCCCTGTGACACATAAAGGGAAATGAAATGGATTATTGGATGACAAAGGTGAAAGGTGTATTTGAGATTTTCATAGGTAACTTTATTATGGCTTCTTTGCAATATTAATTGCTTCCTAGCCAGCGATTTTGCTACTTCAATAGAGCTAAAAAAGATCTCTCAAATCCTGTGCTATTTTTTTTTTTCAAGAAAAGAAGGAAGAAAGGGACACATTTTAAACTTCCTTTTAAAAATACAGAATGGGTTCCAGATAAAGGTCTCCCTGAGTTATTTTCTCCCATCCCCCAATTTATGTGCCAAATGTCCTTTACAACTTGGCACATCTACCTTCGAAGTAAATATTTGAAACTATTTTTAAAAGTCGTTTTAATAGGCATCAGTAAGTGGTCTTTGAAAGAGACCATTTGAAAGAAAACTCTCATTATGTTCTCCTCTTCATATAATGCGTTGAGAGTTGTATTAAACAATTGTCTACAGAACATCCTGAGGCTGCAAATGTATTTATGTTGTACAAAGAATAGGGTAGCATCTGTAATAGGCTTTGAGCTACTTAGGGAGCAGAGTTTTGGTCAATTTTCTTTTTCTTCTTCTTTTTCTTTAATGGTGAACATCATATGTGAATACAGCTTGCTTTTCTCTTAGAACAAATATTAATTTCCCAAAGTCTTAAACTGACCCTGGATATATCTGCAGCTTATATTCTGTAATAAGACAAATTTCCTGCAAATCAGGATTTCTGTTCCCATTTCTGATGTTGGTTTGCCTTGATTGGATGAAAACAAAAAAGCAAGGAGCCGTCAATCTTTTTTTTTTTTTCCCCAGGTCCTTTCTATTCCTTTTGAAATTAGTTACAGCCTGCTTTTTGTAGCGTTGTAACTAGCCTGACCTAATTTAATTACCATGACTTGTGTGGTTTAAAGATAAATACTTATATTCTGTCCTACTTTGTGTATATTTCCCTCCCTTTCATACAACCCTCCATATTTTAGCATTCAAAACTGTTGTCATTTCTTTCTTTCTTGGGCTAACACAGAGATAGTTTTTATGGTGTTGTCTATATCCACGAGTTTTCTTTGATGCCATGTTTGCTTTCTCCCTGCCTTGCTGTATGTGTTTCTGTGCTGGGAATCGTGGGCCTTTGTGGGACCCAGACTAAACACTCTTTGACTTGAATCACAGAGCATCACTACTGTACGTGTCCCTGGGCAGACCCAACTGCTCTAATTTAGAACTAGAAGGGGGGGGGGAGACGGAAACTGAAAGGAACATGGTGGGGACTTGGGGCTTAGAAACCCTGCATTGAAAATTTCAGTCCGCAGAATGTACCACGAGGCCCGGGAAAAGATTAGACATTCGCTCAGGCTATTTAAAATGGGAAACCTATTTCTGTTATTCCAGATTCACTGCAAGTATTGTAAAGGGAATGCTTACCATTTTACTGGTGCTTTCTTCCTGAGAAAAGAAGGCATGCGGAAAAATTTTCACAGTAAATAGATCGCGCACACTCTGACTATTGAGCTATAAGCTCTAATAAAATGAACATCATCATAACAAGAGGAGTGAATAACAGTATTAGGGTCTCAGGAGGGAACGCTTAGATTGATTGGAGTTAATCTATTAACTTCCTTGAGCTCACTTGATATGTACCATCTGAGGGAGCCCTTTATTTTTCAAAGAAAGGAACATATGCTGAATACTTATGGGGAATAAAACAAAGTGTAAAATCAGCTCTGAGTCCTGCACAGATTGTGTCTTGCTTCAGGTGTTGTGTAGCCCTTTGCCCGCCCCTACAGACCCTCCTCTTAAAAAAGCTTCCCACAGCACGGCTCTTTTGCAAATTGTCCCACAGAAAATGTGAATGGGGCCTATTCTGCCACATGCAACACCATCTGAAATGGCACAAAAACCTGCCATGCCACGGAACAGACCATTCTATTAAAAAAAAAAAGTCAGAAAAAAAAGAAATTCAGGAAGGCTGTTTCCCTTCACAATCCCTGGTTTGCTTGGGCATATGAAAGGAGTTGGTTTTTTTTTTTTTTTTTATCTTGCAAATGAAGTAAAAAAAAAAGTAATTACGAAGACATCATTAAGAAAAAAGTTCTATTTGAACTGTGCAAATAATACTGTACCTTAAACAAACAGAAGGAGGCTTTTTGTAAAAGCCAAAAGCCAAAACCCTGCAGATTAGCAGTGGAACAGTTCCATTACCTGGATTTTCACAATGCATCGAAAATGCCAGGAAAAGTTTCCTGCCATATCAGTCTTTAGATAGTGACAAATCCCTTTAAAGTAATCTGTAGCTGGAGAGCACTGAGCACACGTGTAATACAACAATGCCAAAAACCCCACCGCAAGAGGTCACAGTTTATACCAAATTAATTAGTATGCTCAGGTGACATTTAATTTGGGGAAGCAAAGATCTCTCTAGCATCTTAAGTAGTTTATAGTTAATACTCAATACTTTTTTTTCCGCTCAGTCATCTGTGAGCTATAGCTCCTTTGTTCACTGTAGTCAGTTAAAGCTATACAGAACTTGATTTCTGAATTAAAAGCTCTGATGCCCATCACAGAAAGTACAAAAGAATCCTGGTACCCACCAAAGATAGCAAACGTTACCACCAAAGTCTGGGCCAGTTTCTGGTGCTATAACCCCTCCCATGTGAAGGGCACAGAGACTATGCAGAATTCACAAAACTGCAGGGGAAGCTCACACTTTGACAACAGGTGTGAAGCCATATACATTTTCACCAGCATACAGTATGAACTCAAAGCACAGGATTTTCTACAGTGGCTCCTAATTATTTCCAAGCTAACGATATAATTTACCCAAAATTTAAATATTAATATAGCTATTATTTATTCATGAATTTTCCAATTTGTGACCAGCTCTGGAAGGTCTATCCACAGGCTTATTTTAAGATAACATATGGATAAATTATTGCCCTGTGCTATAAAAAATAAGTGACCATAGTAAGAATAGAAGAAAGACATCTTAATGTTATTTGCTAATATAAAAAGAGGCTATGACAAGTTTTTTTCCCTGAAATCTATAGGAAATACCACACACTTAGAATTAGGACAATTTTAAAATAAAGATATTAAGAGTGAATTTTGAACTACTGAATATTAAAGCATAATTTAAGCTGGAGTAATTAAATGTTCAGTACTGATTTAGAGATAAATGGACTAAACAGTAAAATAAAATAAATAGACCAAAAAGAGAACAAACTATGTATAAAATTTGGTTTATAAAAATTGGTAAAATTTTAAACAGTAGAAAAAATAGATTATTCAATAAATGATGTTGAAATAACTGGCATTATAATCTTCAAGGGGAAACATAAATTGCATTCTTCCATCACTCTCTTACAAAATTAATTCCAGGTGGATAAAGGACTTAAAATCTAAAAAAAAAAAAGTAGCCCTTGAAACACAGGGAGAAAATGTGTGTTTTAAAAATAATCTTGGCATGGGGGGAATCCTTTTTAAATGAGACTAAAAACCAGAAATAAAAAAGAATAACACTGATCAATTTGACCACACAATTGTCAAATAGGTCATAGAGTTGAAACACGTATTTAAAAATTCAGTAGAAGGTATTACCCAAAAAATGGCAAAAAAGAAAGAGTTGATGTCTGAAACATACAAGAGCATCTGCAACAAGAAAAAGTTAATATTCTAAGGGAAAATGATGGCAGCATGTAGTCAATTCAATTGATATTGCTAATAAAAACAACAGTGATAACAACTGATGAGTTCTAAGCTTTGTGCTAAAGAAATGAGATGTGCCATGTTATTGAATTATCACAAAAATACGTATAATTTGCATGCACTCTTACCCCAATTTTGTAGATAAGAAAATTGAAGCTCACAAAGTCCCACATCCAAACTTACATAATGACAGTAAAAGAGCAGGAACATGATTTGTCTGACTCCTAAATCTGTGATCTTAATTATTGTTCAGTAACACCTCCTATAAATAAAAAATATTTAATGTATATTTTCTTTCCTATATGAGCTCCAAAAGCCAGCATCACATGGAAATCCATTAGAAATGCAGAATCTAAGGCCTCATCCCAGACCTACTGAATCAGAATCTGCCTTTTTAAAAGATTCCCATTGATTCTCATACACTTTAAACTTTAATAAGCACTGGCGCTTGACAGACTTTGATAATCATTAACTTCGGTTATTAAACATTAATCAAAAACGACGTTAAAAAGTATGTTTCAATGATGTAGATGAAAAGGACCATAGGTAGGGTTGGGAGAGGTGGAGAATGGGAAGAGAAAAATCCAAAAGCCATACTGTGTGTAGTTAGAAATATTCAGAGAAATTTTGTTGATGTGCAACAAGTTTAAAATGGGTTTGAGCTTGCAGTCTCACTTCTGAGCATTTATCCTAAGTGGACAGAGTCCAGGAGATGCACTGTATTAGTTTCCCATTATTGCTATAACAAGTTACCATAAACTTAGTGGCTGAAAACCACACATGTATGACCTTAGAGTTCTGAAGGTCAAAGTCCTAAAATGGGCTTATGAAACTAAAATCAAGGTGTCAGCTGTGCTATATTCTTTATGTATTTTCTTTACCTTTTCTAGCTTTTAGAGGTTGCCTGCCTCCCTTTGCTCATGCCTCCTTCCCTCCATCTTCAAAGCCAACAACACAGCATCTTCAATTCTCTTTCTGTGCCCTTTATCTTCAGTCTCCTTCTCTGACACTCGTTCCCTTATTTCCTTCGTATAAGCACTCATGATTACATCGACCCACCTGAAAAATCCAGAATACTAGCTCATCGTACAATCCTTAACCCAATCACATCAACAAAGTCCCTTTGACTGTGTAAGGTAGCATGCACACAGGTTCCAGGGATTAAGAAGTAGAGATATTTGGAAGTCCATCATTCTGTCTGCCACAGACACTGTAAGATTTTTTTTTTTTAATCACAGTGCTATTTTAAGAGCAAACAGTTAGAGGGGCGCCTGGGTGGCCCAGTTGGTTAAGCGACTGCCTTCAGCTCAGGTCATGATCCTGGAGTCCCAGGATCGAGCCCCGCATCAGGCTCCCTGCTCGGCGGGAAGCCTGCTTCTCCCTCTCTCACTGCTTGTGTTCCCTCTATAGCTATGTTTCTCTCTGTCAAATAAATAAATAAAATCTTAAAAAAAATAGCAAACAGTTAGAAACAAAATAAATGCCCATTCATAGAAGGGACTGTGGTCTTTTCGTGTAATGCAATACTGTGTGGCCTTTGAACATTATGATGATCATCTCTATTTTTTGAGGGAAATATTCCGTATTTTGATGTGAAAGAAAACACTAGCTATGAGACAGTTCACCTACATATGCAGGATCAGAAAGACAGGTTTAAGGGAGACAGAGAGACAGAGAGACAGAGAAAGATAGGAAAATGAAACTGGAAGTTTCACCATTATATTAATAGTATTTAGCTCCGAACAGAGAGATTTGTGGTGATTTTTACTTGCTTCTTTATAATTGTCTACATTATTTGATTTCCCTACAATAAATATATGTTATTCTTGCCATCACATAAAAATGAGAAATTGTTTTCATTTACCACATACATTTTACTAGACATCTAAATGACCACAAATACCTTTTTTTAGACCAATTACTAGCAAGTTGACTTTGACATGAACATGGTAGCCTGAAAAGGTATAATGTGCACATTCTGATTTTGGTATTTCAATCTTAGGCCACATTTTGCTGCACAAAATGCCAGCATATCCAGAAGAAAGTGATGGATTTAGTTCAAGTGTATATATACATGTAAATAAAATCCAATAATACCTAAATTTGACAGTAAGGTGATAGCCTTGAAAAATATTCTTACCTTCTTAGAGAATAATTACACTTAGGCCTAACTAACTTTTCTGCATAATATGCAAATTGGATAAATACTTCTTACTTCCTTGGGTGTGGGCTCATGGATAGACCAATGACTTATTTTGTAGTAAGAAAACTATAACCAGTGTATTAGGCCAAAAAGTCCTAGATATACTAGAAAATAAAATTAACCTGGCAGAAAACCCTTGAGTGAATCTAACCTGCATAAAATACCTAAGTTTTAAAACATTTTAGAGGGGAACCTATCTGGCTCAGTCACTTAAGCATCTGCCTTTGGCACAGGTCATGATCTCAGGGACCAGGGATAGAACCCCACTTAGGGCTCCCCTCTAAAATGCTTTTCCCTCTCCTACTGCCCCCTCCACCATTCATGCTCTCTATCACTCTCTCTCTTTCAAGTAAATAAAATATTTTTAAAATAAAATTTTAGAATACATTTGAAATCAAAAGAGTTTAGAACCAACCCAACCTTCTAAAAGCCACCAGATATCTCAGGTTAAATTAGGCCTGAACATTAAGATAAGTAACCTGTAGGATTAAGACAGTATTGTCTCATCTGGAAAATTTGTTGATTAAACATCAAACAGTTTCTTTTCAGATTAAATGAGATACAACATGTAAAGCACCTAGTGCAATGAATGACACATAATAAGTTTGGAATATTAAATTTCAAATTAATATTTAAACTCATTAAACATTAGTCATATTTTTTCACCTATCATTAATATGTAGAGAGAACTATGATCAGTGAGTTACTATTCATCAAGAAAAAAATGCCTTTGAACTGGAGACATATAAATATTAAATATCGAAAATCAAAATTTCAGGCAGGATTTAAGGACATGAAATATCTGTACCAAAGGATTATAAGTCAGTTGTTTAGCTGGTATATTAATATCATTATTGTTGCAAGCCAAATATTTGCTTTTTCTTGTCCACTGTGGACAAATGTGATTGGAGGTGGGGTATATCTCATTGGTCTAAGAGCAAAACACAATGTTGCCTCTCTTTTATGAATACAAATTATTTCCCATGGGAGTAGGGAAGAGTGGTGATAAAGCAAGAAAATATCAATTTTAGGTAGAGACTTTAATACATAAAGAGGACTGGGGATACTAATGAAATCAAGAGGTTCCATTCAATTAGATATTTTAGTAATGCCCAGGGATGGCAATACAGCTTTCAGAATGTGTGGAGGTATCACATGAGATACATAAAAAAGTGCCTCCCATAAGTCCTTAATAATGACATTAACCAAACTTACCTGATTATATTCCATGGCCCAGGCTCCTTTCTCTGCACTTCACTTGCAATGTCTCACTTGATGCACACATGAACCCCACGAGATACATACTATTATTAACCAATCTTTACAAATGAGAAAACTTAGAACAGCATGTGTGGGACTTGCTGAAATTCACACAGCTATTAACTATCACAGGCAGGATTCAAACTCAGAAAATGAGACTCCAGAGTTTTGTGGTGAACCATGAATCCACACTACCTCCCTTGCTGTTCACTTTCTGGGGCAATACACAAAAGGGCTCTTCGCGGCTGAGCTCAGTAATATATTTTGTGATGAGTTCAATCTGTTGGGTTTACTAACTACTTTTTCCCTTTAAGCTTCCCAAGATTGATGATGTCAAGGAAACTGAGGCAATGTAGTAAAAATCAGGTTGGTATTTGGACCTGTTGTATCTTGTTCCAAGTCCCTTCCATACTAATCTAATCTAGCAATGTATTTTATAGCACCTGAATTTATTTGTACTAAAAATGACAAGGTCCCAGGCAATAAATAGATATAATCTAATTTTGAAGTAAGAATTGAAAAAAATTTCTCCCCCATTGACCTCTCGAACCATCTAGAATCTCATACTGAGTACTTTGAGAGGTATGTATAGACAAGTCATGATTTTCTGGAAAAATATCACAGCTGGACCCAACTCAGTGATGAGGTGCCTCCCCATTACTATTACTGAAGATTTTGTCTGTTTTTTTTTTTGTGCTTTAACCTTGCTGGATCCACTATTACCTGAATCATCTCTCTACTTCTTCTGACTGAGCTACGGTTTCTTCTCTTGCTTGATTTGATCCTCAAGAGATCAGTTGCCATAATAAGGTTGAAAAAAGAGGGCAAGTTCAAAAACAATCCCTGATCTTGCCCTCCTCCCACCTATACCACAGGGCTGTTCATAGGTTTTAAGCTGGTCTCCAGGAGCCTTCCTGTCCCCCAGCCTCTCTAACTCAATTATCCTGGCAAAGATGCTGTCCTTTTGATATAACAGCCAAATCCCATCTTTTGGAAACCAAGAGTGGTCTGATGAAGTTTGCCTTCCCATGAATGTGGATGAGCTGATTTCAAACTTGTTTACGTTTGAAGGGAACACACATGGAGAAGGCTTGGTGAGGCACATGGGGATGCTGGGAAGGTGGCACACTGAAGAGAGCATGGAAGCTCTGTATTCTCTCTCCTCCCCATACCTTGCGCATGCACCAATTCCATTTGTCTGTTCCTGAGTTGTAGCCCTTATAATAAACCAGTAAACCACATGAGGTCAACTGGGAATTTGTTCTAGAGAGAAGTTCACCTGAAGGAGAAATCAATTGGCAACCACGGAGGAGGGAATAAGGAGAGGAGTTCAAAATGGATATTTTGGGCACACCTGGGTGGCTCAGTCTGTTAAGTGTCTGCCTTTGGCTCAGGTCATGATCCTGGGGTCCTGGGATCTACCCCCACATCGGGCTCCCTGCTAAGTGGGGGGTCTGCTTCTCCCTCTCCCTCTGCTGCTCCCCGCTTGTGCGCATGCTCTCTCGTGCTCTCTCATGCACTTTCTTACTCTTTCTCTCTCAAATAAATCAATAAAATATTTTTTAAAATTGGAAATTTTGAGTGAAGATAAATGAAATATATTTTGGTAGGAAAGAAATACAAGAGTAAAAGTAGATGAAGCAAAGTCCCTGATAATTTACGAGGGATTCGGATCAAGAGCAAAATTGAAGGAGGGACACTAATCCCTCTAACACTAGAAGAAAGAACATAAAAATGATATCAGGCATAAATAGTGTGAGGGACTTTTGTGGGCAATGGGAAGAAGCAAGGTGAAGGAGGTGAACAAAATTCCCAAAACTTTTTGAGCTGATGGGAAATAAGGTTATTTACCAAAAATAAGCAGGGTTTGAAGCTGTAGGGTCTGAGGAAAGAGTGAAGGTTTGAAATACTACTATGGAGAATGATCAGCTTTATTGGTCAAAAGAGGTGAAATTTTATAAAGCAACACCAGTGTTGATGTTGAAAAAATTATAATTAATATTAGAGAAATTTCTATCAAAACTTTTGTGTACCAGGATAGGTCTACATATTTTGCCTGTTTTTTGGCCATTCTTCATAGAAGGTTGGCATAGGTGCATGAACATTAAATGTTCCAACAAGACGATAGCTTAAATGACTGATTAAGGGGTTAAGCTCAGAAAAGAGAAAAAGGAAACAAGGGAAGAATTGTTAAACAAAGAAAATGGAGTGTCAAGAACACTAAGTCTTCTTAAGGTTGAGAAGTAGAGTGAAGGGCAGAGAAAGTAAAAGAATAGCAGATTTTGTTCAGAAAATGGACACTTAGAGAAAACAGTTAAAGTTTATAGATTAAAATTACAGTTAAATATTTCAGACATGGGGTGATCACAGTGACAATAAATCTAAGGTGAAACAACATGAACGTGTTAGCAGAGGGGAGAAAATGTGTTTTTTGATGTTAAAGAGACAAAGAAAATCTAAGACCAGATAGTAATTGATCACCATTTTACACAGATGTTGAATCATCCAGTATAACGGCCCTAGATGACTTTGCAAGGACTGTGAAAAATCTGCCAGTTGCGGTGGACCAGAGGCATGGTCATTGGTATGGGTTCCTCTGCAAGGCCCGGAACCCATGACCCTCCCTCAAAGTGAGGGAGTTAGGCAGAGTCATGGTCATCGATGCCAGGCAGCTTTACATTCTTTGTTCTCCCTTTCCACCTGACTAGTTCTGAAAAACACTTTTCTCCTTATACCTACAATTATATCAAACCTTTCTCTGCTCCTACTTTTAGCTTGCTTATGTCAAGCCTCAAGTTTCACCCTACCCTTTTAAAACATGATGATTATTGAGATAATGAGAAAAATAATCATAGGAGTATGGTAGCTGCATTGTAACTAACTTAGTTTAAACAATAAAAATCTCATAACCACCCAATTGCTTATTCACTTCCCTGCATTTAAAGGGGAGGAAGAAAGTATTACTTGTCTCTAATTGGTCGTTCCTTAGATCAGACTTTAACAGAACATCCTGTGTAATAGTTGGGGTCTTCATGGGCACTATTGTCACACAAGATTGATGAATCATAACTCAAAAGAAACTCTGTGATCTAAATTGAAACTCTTTGTTCTTATATGTAACATTCTGCTATAAATAAAGAGCCCTGAGAACAGTGTTTTCAGGAGATCCCCATACCACACTTCAAGTCCAGTCTCCTCATTCGAAAGAGCTGACGCCTTCCTCACCTCTCAGTCCTGACTGTTGCTAGGGCTGGCCCCCGGCAGCCAATGTCCCTAATAAATGTGACAGAGTGACAGTACCCTGGAGGTTCTGAGAATACCTCCAAAACAAAGATATAGAAGTACAAAGTATAGAAAAATAGAGGAAAAAGCAACATTCACTCCAGGGCTTTGGCTGTGGTTTAGAGGAGGGCCTACTTTCATTTATGGTGCAGAGTTGGGTTTGTTCTATGAAAATCTAAAGATTTAGGGAATACCAACTTGCACTTAACAATAATTATATTTGGCAAAAAATAAATATACGACATATCTACATAGCTAATGCATTAATTGCATGTTCTCAGTCAACACTTATTGTCTTTTTGGATAGAGTAACAGTTCTTTATCATGACCTTGAAAATGGAGGGGTTGGATGTGCATATTATATATCATATATTATAATTATATTATACCTATATTTATGTCTGTCTAAACTTTATAGAATAAAAGTTAGAAATTAAGGATAGCTTGACAAACGTGAGAACAGCCAAGACTATGTAGAATCCCTACTCACGAACAGTATGTATGTCTTCCTTTAACTTATTTGAGCAGTGAACAGTTCATAAATGAAGACTCCTACAAATTTTAATCTTCAGAAAGAAGCCAAATTAGAGAATTTAAGAAACTCTAGAAATTTTATTACTATTTCTATCTATAAATTTTGCATCACAAAATTTATAACCTGTTAAAAAACAATCAGATTATATTAAATCCCTTGTATTTCAATTTATTCCTCTACAAAGCCATGATTCACTTACCAAATAAACAAGTATTTAGCACCTACTATATTCTATATAATGGAGTAGGTATTTTAGGTATAGTGGTTATAGAGAAATTTGCCTGTAGAGTCTAGTCTTGGATGTTCAAAACTTAATCTCAGAAAATGTGACCACTGTTTGAGATATAGGAGCATGTGCAAAAATTTGGAAAGAAAACAGGCAGCTATCTGAATTTTTTTAAAAAAAGGTGTCATTTATCTTTATTTGGGGATTGTTATTAGCTACTATTTAAGCAACTTGAAACTTGAAAAATAAAATCTCTAGCCCCTTTCATGCTTACTGTATCCATGACAGGGTAATATGACTTTTAGACAATAAAATTCCATTTTTATCTTCTTATATGTAAAAAATTGATCAAATGATTGATGTAACAATAAATAATGGAAAAGTAACTATATTTATCTCTATCTTATTTATTAAAATTATATATCAAATAGTATAAAAAGCTTAAATAGATTCCTTCTTTGGCTAACACCAAATCATCCAAAAGCAGTTTTAATGTTTAATAATAGGGAAGAGATTTCTCTTTAAATTAATTATGTAAATTATAAGAAAGAAGAATATCTCAAACTTTCTAAGGAATATGAAATTTTCATCTATAAAGACTGCACATATGTGTTATTGAAAGTCAAGTCATGTAATTAATTAATTAAAATGTGTAGTATTTAAAATTTCATACTGTGATTTATGTTGTGCTTTCTCTGAAAAGCACAAACACTAATGGACCTAGATTTCCCGTCATTATTATGAATTGAAGAAAAGAAGAAGAAAAAACTTTCTAAGTATAAAGTAATATATTTTGAAACTATTAACAAAGGGGATCATCCTTGGGCATCTGGGTGGCTCAGTTGGTTAGGCATCTACTTTCAGCTCAAGTCATAATCTTGGGGCCCTGGAATCAAGCCCAAATAGCCTCCCTGCCATCTCTGTCTCTCAAATAAATAAAATCTTAAAAACAAACAAAAAAACAAACAAACACCCAAAAGGAATTATTCTGATTAAGTCTGACATAACACATATTTTAAAAAAATAACAACAACAAAAGTGAAATTTAAACAAAAGAATTAAAAAATCTTTTTTGGGCCTCATGAATTATTTTGTCTACAATGAAATAGAATGATGATGGCTGTTATAAAAGCTAAGATAGAACTCTAGTCACTAATTTCTCCAGCTAATTGTTAAAATAATATTCCTGAATTCAATCTTCCTGTCCTTTCTCTCCATTATTCTCTTCTTAACAGCTATTCTTTTCCCCCATGCCTACCCTCCCCATCTATGAAAAAAAAAAAAAGTCTGCACTGACCTGTACAGGCAGAAGACCAATATAAAGTGTTTTGCATTCTGATTTTAAATAATATGGTTCAGCAAAAGTTAGATTTTAAATTAAAACAAGGTGATTTGAAAATTATTCCTAAAACAATACATGAATATGACAGTAGAATTAGAATATAAAAAGCTAAGGATAAAACAAATCTACATATATAAAAGTCCATCACACACAGACACATATATTTTGAATACATATATTCTCATATTTATTCACATTTATACTCATAAAAACATTTTGTGAAATCATTATATGAAATCATATCACATATGATATTTTGAAATGTGCTTTTTTTCACTTGAAAATGTAAAGTAAAAATGTCTCACCACCAATAGTATTCTTGCTTACCAGTGGACAAATCCTCTTTTTTTTTTTTCATGATAACTACCCAGCATCACTGAGGGTATATATAACTTGGCACTCCTATAGCTAAAACTGTAAATTAGTTTAATCTCTCTGGAGTGAAGTTAACAATGTATTTCAAGAGCTTTAAATATAATTTAATGATAGCAAAATGTAAAAGTGTTTATACCTCACATGATGTGTATGAATTTCCATTAAAAGGATATTTGTTATGAAACGCTTTATAATTTCCCAAAATAATAACAGACCAATGTATGTAACCAGAGGTGTCTGACTAAAATATACATATGTAATATATCCAAGCCATATAAAAATGCCTTAAAATTATGTAGATCAAGGAAGAACATGAAAATGCTTCCAAGTTTAGTTCATATACATTTTTTTTTACAGATTTTGTAAGTGATTGCAATCTTAGCACAGATTCTTATTGATAGTACTACAAAAAGGACAATGGGAACTACCGCTTAAGTACAGTCTATTTATACAGCATTCTAGAGAATGCAGAGGATCACACAGAGACAGAAAGCAGTGGCTACTGTGGTAGAGTGGGGGAGTGGCGGGGGGGAGGGACAGCACAAGGAGCACAAGGGGATCTTTGGGGTGATGGACATGTATTCTATCTTTGTTGTGATAATGACTTAACAGGGGTATACCTATGTCAAAATATTAAATTGTATGATTTAAATATTGACATAGGTATCTATTTTTAAATATGATTTTACAATGTGTGTATTTATGGTTTGTCAATGTTACACAAAAAGCTGGTAAAAAGTTAAAATATCTGGCACTACCAGGTGTTAGTGAAGAAGTGGGATACCTGGAACTTCCATATATATATATTTTTGGTGGCTGTTTGATTCAGGTACATTTGGAAAAAGTCTTGCCATTTCTTAGTTAAACATATAACCAGCAATCCCACTCCTATGTATTTACTTAAAGGACATAAAAAAACATATGACAACAATAACAACAAAATTGTTCCTAAGATTGATAATGATCTTCATAAAATGTAATGACTACATTTATTTTTAAATGTTTTTAATTTTTTAAAAATATTTATGTATGTGCATAATCTCTATGCTTAACATGGGGCTTGAACTCACGACCCTGCGATCTAAAGTCCCATGCTCCACTGACTGAGCCAGCCAGGCACCCCTGTAATGACTAATTTTAGTCCTGATCTTTTTGATTTCTCAGTCATTAACAGTCCTGACTGCTCATTTCTTTCAGTTCTCTTTTCCTTGTCCTCCCTAAATTATATTCTTTGTTCTCTTCCTTTTTTTTCCCTTTTAAAAGATTTTATTTCTTTATTTGGCAGAGAGAAACATAGCTAGAGAGGGAACACAAGCAGGGGGAGTGACAGAGGGAGAAGCAGGCTTCCCGCTGAGCAGGGAGCCTGATGTGAGGCTGAATCCCTGGACTCCGGGATCATGACTGAGCTGAAGGCAGACACTTAATGACTGAACCACCCAGGTGCCCCCTTTGTTTTCTTCCTACATATTTGATACTTCCCTCTATTTCACCTTTGAGATCTCATCATCCTGAATCCACCTATTAAATGGTATCTTGGTTTACTTTCAGTTTCCTTCTTTTCTCACACTATGTTCTTTCTCAGCTTAATGGCACTTTTTCCATAGCTTCTAAATTAATACCTCACAATCTCTATCTCCAAAGCTCCAGGCACCTATGAACAGGTCATGTGAATTTCTCAACAGTTCTGCAAAGTCAGTACATCCGAGGATAAGCATGATCCTACCCACGCAAACCTGACACTCTTTAACACTATTCGCTATTTTGGTGAATGGCAACATCCCATCCAATGCCTTAAAACCTAACCTGTAGTCCAGGGTGCTCGACAAAGTCCATTTCATCACCTCCCACAACAAAGGAACTGACCAAACTTAGGCAACTCTTGCATCGTCTCTAAATTCCATAATTTCTCTCCAGCTTTACTGCTTCTTTTCTAATCAGATTTATCTTCATCTTTCACCTGGATTACCACAATAACTGGCCTTCCAAAATGTATTCTAGTCTCTGCATAACCTGTTCTCTATAGTAAGGTAATTTTTCAAAATGTAAAATCTGATCTTAACACATCTGCAATTCTCCTTTCCCTACAAAGCCCCAATATAATCTTTTTTTTTTTTTCTCTGTTGTCTTAAAATAATGCTTGAAGTCCTGAATATGGCAATCAGGGCACTATTCCTTGTGTGGTCTGGTTCTTGCCAACCTCTCCAGCTTTTTCCCCCCTCTTCCATCCTCCTCTCTCTTCACCAGTCACTCTCTTCTCTCCAAGCTTCCTTCCTCCAAGAGATCTTACAGGTACAGGTCCCTCAATAGAGAATTCTCTTTTTGCTCCTCACCTTCCCTTGTTTAACCCTTACTCAATCCTCTGATCTCATAGGTCTTTACTTTTCCATATTAAGTCAAATTTGTCTGTTAGTACTTTTCCAGAATTGACTTTTTTTAAAATTTTCTTTAACGTATCACATTTTAAATTATAATTCATTAATTAGATTAGTTGCATAATTATTAGCTTCCCTTCAGAAGTGTAAGCTCCAGGAACAATGTTTTGGTTCATCTTTATCTCCAAAAAGATAAATTGCACTTACAGGTAATATTTCTTACAAATAAGCTATGGCTCTGGAAAACAGATCTCATCATAACTCTTTTTAAGTACTATAGCAATTTTCATATTGTTTCACATGTCCTGATGGGTAACTGATCATTTTTAATATACAAGTGTATTTGTAAGTTTTTACAAAATGTGGAACAGAAATTCACAAAAGGCTTTCATTGAAGTAGGTGTTACTATCAAAGCATTTGAACACTTGGTTCCAGATTGTTATTTTCCTGTTTTATTTTTTTTTTAAAGATGGCCTGTTGTCTTTTGATCTTGCTCTGACACCTGCACCAACCTACTTCTCTCTTCTTAAGGGGTCCCTGTAGGATCCCAGGTCATGTGGATAAAATTAAAATGGAGATCATGTGATTGAAACTATTCTTCACAACTTCTCCCAAAACACACAGACACATATTCACACAAACACTTGGATGTGATTTTCAAAGTGTCCAATTTGGCTTTTAAATTTTATATCTCCATTGAATGGATTTTCTCACACCAATAACAAAACAGAAAATGCTTAAATGTTATGTTTCAAAATTACTAGTTTATGACACTTCATAATCATCCCCCTTTCACTGACATCTTAATATCTCCCTACTTCTTCAGTACATTTCCATTAAACCATTTTTTAACTTCTTTTTTTTCCTAGCTGGCTTTTCTGAAAGTTTGTCTCATCCATCAGTATGAAGTGATCAGATGAATACTACAAGTGTTTAGTGTTTCCTCCAAAAAATGTAAAAAAATGGGGATGGAAAATAGGAGATACTTTGAGGATCTAGCTAAGAATCATGTAATAATTTTCCATCTGTTTCTCAGTAATATGTTTTCTGTTTTCAGTAATGACAAAAAAAATGGTCTTAGACAGAAGTCAACAAATCCCTTGCAAAGAAAAAATGGTCTTAGACAAAAGTCAACAAATCCCTTGCAAAGAAAGGAGAATTAGAATTTCTGAGAACATTAATTTATGGAATTGATAGAACTACTACAACCAATAACAGTGAACAAAAACAGACTAATATTTATGGTACAATATGAACTTTAATCTTTAAATCTGTAGAAGAATCAAAGAAAGTTACTTTTTAAAATATCAAGTGACTGGAAACAACTTGATGAATTTCAAATACACTGGGTAAAATTTTACCAATTATGTATCTCTACTTCTAGGATTAGAGACATCACAATTCAATATACATTCTGGTGACCCTGTTTTCTGAAGCATCATTTTATATTGCCACACTTTGGCAATAATTTAGTAACACAGTAGTCTCTGAAGATAAGAAAAGAGACAGTTAAAATTAATTTTGTATCCTTCTCACTCTTCCTCCTAGTTTCTCAAATCAATTTAACATCTTTTTGGGCCATTTCCAGAAAGATCTCTTAATTAAACAATCCCCAGATTAAATACAACCCCTTTTCCTTATTCTCTATCAAGTCATTTTTCTGGTACAGCTTAGCCAAATGAGAAATTCAGGGCTAATTTGAAATACCTCTTGTTTTCTTAGAGCTTGAAAAAAAGATAAAGGTCAGGAGCAGGCTTAAGGAGATGGACAGAAGTCATGAGTGAGAAATAAACAAAGGAAGTTCCTCAGCAGTAGAACTATTTAAAACACATGCCAATAAAATGTTCAAAGGATTCCTACGGGGCTCCAAAGATAAACACAGGCAATATTTTTTTTCTTGCAAAACTCTATTTACCTGAAGCAGTAAACTCAAATATCCAACACGGTTCTGTGGAGAAATACAAAAGATAACCGTATAGTATTTTATTCATTTACTAGGGATAAAAACTTTTGGGCATGTGACCTCAAAGATTTACCTCTCAGCTCAACCTGCTGTTAGCCATGTGACTCAGGAAGAGTCCTTTAACATCTCCTTGCTCCATTTGCCTCATTATAAAGGAAAATAATTGCAAATACTCACCTCGTGGAAGTCTGAAATGAATAATAGATGCAAAATTCTTATAATCGGGTAGTCACCAGTAAATGTTCACTAAATTCCAGCTATTATTTCCAGTTTTATTATTATTCTCACTATTCTAGTGAGGTGGCACATTAAAGGGGTTGGCCATTAAAAATTCTAACTTGTAAGAAACCAGCAGCAATAAGTCTACGGAAAGTGATGAGACTCACTTCAAAACACATTGGAAAAAAAAGAGAGAGAGAGAGAATATTATAGTCCCTCCTTAGTCCTCGTATGATGAGAGTTAAGATCTCAAATGAAGGGTTATTTTTCAATATATTTACTGCTGACTACTCTAGATTTCAGGAGTGTGGGGGAAAAAAATAAACAGAAATATGAGAAAAAATGTAGGAGACACTAAGAAAGCAAACCAGAAGGCCCAGAAACAATGAAAAGAGATTAGAGGGGGAGGGGAGATTAAAGAAATAATGAAGGAGAATGTTCCAAGAGTTGAGGAACAATGGACTAATCTTGGGTACCCCAGCATACTTCCTAGCTTCCCATTGACTACCTTCGATGATAGGAAGAAAGAGTAATATTTTCTAAGTTCTCCAAATCCCGAAACTTCAAAAATTGATTGTATCTTTTCTGTACAAAAATCCTGAATGCAATTTGGTTTTTTGTAAGTTTTTTCTTTTATTCACTGGTCTTTTTCTTTTATACACTAGTTAAGTATATACCTCTACAACAAAATGATTCCTGGGATAGCTGGGTGGCTTAGTCACGTAAGTGTCTGCCTTCTACTCAAGTCATGATCCTGGTGTCCTGGAATTGAGTCCCATGCCTTTGGGCTCCCTGCTCAGTGGGGAGTCTGCTTTTCCTTTTACCCCTGTCCCCTACTCATGCTTGCTCGTTCTCACTCTATCTCAAATAAATAAATAAGATTTTTTAAAAAATGATCCTAGAGTAAAACCTTCAAAATAAGACAGAAAATCTCAGAAAACAGTCTGGAGGTTTACATTCAGGACTGGTAGGATCTCTACATGCACTGTGGTTTCTCTGGATCTTCCAGCATATTCATAATACCATGTGGAAGAAGTGAAAAGCAAGTTTAGAATATCTATTCCTTTTAGGACATGACCTAAAACAGCCACATATTATTTTGACTCCAATTCCTTTAGGTATAAATTATTCATGGGGACAAATATGGATGTACCCAGCTAAAACTTAGAAATGTAACTTCAGAAAAATCCTAGTGAAAAAGTAGCTGTCATTCTCACTGGTCATTACCAGGAACCATATAATACTTTCTAGACTTCTGCAACATTTTGGGACATTTTCTTTTTTTTTGCCACATAATCTACTAGATAGACATAGATATCAAAGATGATTATTGACCACTATGTTTTATTTATTGAAACCAAACTAATCAAATGAAGGTCTACTGTGCAATAGATAAATAGAAGGTATTACATAAAATTACTTATAATAAAATGGAATAATTCCCAGTGCAAATGTGGGTAACACTATTAAATAATTTACTTAAAAACTCTTGAAAGTTTTTATATAATTATTTCAAGTTATATGGCATTTTCCTTTATTAATTCATTTTAATAGTTACTGTTATTTTAATTTTAATTATTTAATAATTCAATCATTATTTTAATAATTACTATTTGCATATATATGGGAAAATCACCTTTTTAAAAAATCAGCTATATCTTAATTTTTTTTTTTAGATTTTATTTATTTATTTGAAAGAAAAAGAGAGCAGGAGCAGGGAGAGGGGCAAAGGGAGAAGGAGAAGAAGACTTCCCACTGAGCACTGACCTCAGACACACACACACACACACACACACACACACACACACACACACACAGTGGGACTGAATCCCAGACCCTGAGATCATGACCTGAGCCAAAGGCAGACACTTAACTGACTCAGCTACCCAGACACCCCACATCTTAAAAATGTTTATGGAAGAAAGAGGGTACAAATAAACTAATGAAAAGATTTTCAATTTTTGAGGAAAATAGACCTAAACTGTGTGAAAACAGAATATCAAGGAGTAAAAGGATACATAAAATATCTTTTGGATATACTTATTTACTGAGGAAAAATAGAGGAAAAATATAAAAAAGTTGTTATAATTAACTATAAAAAGATTGAATTACCAAAAATATGTTGATGTTAATTTCAAAGTAGACAGTTATCTACTGACATGGAATGATAGAAATAACATCAGTATTTTGCTTGAATTACTCAAATAATCTCTTCAATCTTATATATTGCCTTCAAAAAATTCTTTTGGATCAACAATTGAATTCAATAACACAAGGAAGTACTGTATTTTACTATTTCCTGAAGATAAAAGATTTTTAAGCTGCTGTGAAAACTATTACTATGACTCTTATTAATCTTAATTTAAATTTCTTCTTTAAATCTGTATTATGCTCTGACACACTGCCACACAGCTGAGTCTAAATCATTCATTCATCCACTCAACAAATATTTATTTTGGGGCTACTGTATGCCAGGCATTATTCTAGGCATGTAGGATACAAAAATGAACAGCAAAAAAAGACACAGAAAAATCCTTGCCTCAGAAAGTTCACATCTTGCAGGGAAAGACAAATAATGAATAGAAATGGGAAATAATTAAATTATGTGGTATTTTAAAAGGTGATGTGTGCTATAGAAAAATACAGAAGGTGGCACCGAAGATCTGGAGGGCTGGGACTGGGAAAAATTGGCAATATTAGATAGAATGACCAGATAGCCCTCAGGGGAAATACTATAAAGCATGGAAATATCTGGAGAAGGTGAGTTTTTAACACAGAAGAGCCAGTGTGCAGGACTTAAGCTGAGGGACTGCCTAGTTTGTTCCAGGAAGCAAAGCAGTCCCAGAAGGAAATAAAGTGGCAGACATGAAAAGGCCTGAGGGGAAACGATCTGGGCAGAAGAACCTAGGTCTGGAAAGACTTGGGAAGAGTCTGAGAAAAAGCTGAAGGCCTGAGGGCAGAAGACTTGCAGGCCGCAGGGAGGATGCTGAATTTTATTCTATGTGTGCTGAGAAGCTATGGCAGACTGTAAATAGCAGAGTGACCTTATGTGCTTTAATTTTACAGGATAGTTATGACTGTTGAGTGCAAAACAGAATGTAGGGGCAAAAATGGAGGTTGGAGGGTTGGAGCCTCCTGAGGGGTCCAGAGCTAGATAAAATGTTAGCTTAGATCACAAGGAAGTGGCCAGTAAAGGTCAGTTGAGAGCTAAATTTTTATTTATTTAATTCATTTATTTTTAAGATTTTATTTATTTATTTTTGAGACAAAAAGAGCATAGGAAAGAGGGAGAAGCGGTTTCCCCGCTGAGCAAGGACTCCACCCTAGGACCCTGGGGTCATGACCTGAGCCGAAAGCAGTTGCTTAACTTACTGAGCCACACAGGCACCCCAAGGGTTAAATTTTTAAAACAGAGTGAACAATATTTGATAATGGATTGAATGTCAGATGTGAAAAATGGATGCTGGTTCCTAGTTTTTTTCCTAAGCAACAGGTACATTTCCTAAAGCAACTAAGATTTGCCAGGCATGTCTTTATTTATTTGTGAAAGAATTTACCACATAATTCTTTTCCAAGTTTCACATGGAAATAAAGGTTAGATTTGGCACATCTTCTCAGAAAGGAAACTCCAGGTTGAATCAAGATATATATGTTTTTACTTAATATTTGTTTTCTGTGTTATGTATAAATGCTAATTAAAAATTTTAAGGAGATTATCTATGAATCAACCAATGCAGAAGACAGAAAAATCTGGAGACAAATTTTGAATAATCTCACATCACTGTACTTTCTGCTTAATGAGAGTGAAAATGAGGTAACCAAGACTATACACCTGCTATTAAACTGAAGAAAAAGCCATTTTATAAGCATTAAACTCCTGTGGTCTGCCAAATGTTCCTAGTCACTCACCTATGGGAGGGTAATTACCATTCTAAGATTGCTAAAGCAATAGGATATTCCTTTTCTATTTTCCTTCAGGCTGAAAATTTTTAAATGTTTTTAAAAGTTCAATTTCCAGGCTCCATATTTGATTTATGGGAATTAAGGTGACATTACTGCATCACCTCAATCAAATCTAACAGTACTTTTCTTAACCTAATACAATTCCTCCCATAATAATAACAACAAGTTTATTTTGCTGTGAGGCATTTATAATTGGATAGTGTATGGCTATAATTGAACTGTAGCCATTTTTGGTTGACATTTTAATTATCCCATTAGCCAGAAAAATAAATGTTATGCAACTTTGAAAAATAATTTTCAGTAGTTTAGAACTGTTTTTAGCCATCCTGACAAACATTCAATTAGAGTTCTCCTGAGATCCTTTAAATATGGGAGAATTTCCTTCAAGTTAACTTTTTCTCCCTTAATACATTTACTATTTTCCCTTAATTATTAATTTCCCCCTTGGAGATCTCAAGAAAATTGAGATTCAAGAAAAAATTAAACTTTATCATATCTTTCTCTGACCCTTAATCTGACTTTCTTTTTGGAATCTTTTTTTGCTCTCGGTTTTGTTCAAAGATACCTGTTTCACATGGTTCAAAGAATCCCCAACATTTTAAAGTTTATGGATTTTTATCTTGGCTCTGTGGCCATGAAAAATGCATGAGAAATTTCACTATTATTTCACGAATTGGCCCAAATTAACAGGAAAGGGCAAGAAATCCAGGACTTAAGTGAATCTAGGGTTTTCATCTAAGAGAGAAGGTTAGTCCCTCAATAGTCAGAAGTAAGACTGAAATTTAGCTCTACTAAAATGTTTAATGCCCAGCAAGAGATTAATCAAACATAGAAAGACAAAATTCATCAATGTAGAAATCTTACTGATTTCCAGGAGAACTGGGTGTATTGAGGGCTGACTTGGGAGTAATGACCACCCAGCTCCTCCTACCTTATGCTGTTGTATGTAAGACAAAGCAGGGAATGTTTCTGGGTGTCAAGGTTGGAGGAGAGAGAATATTGTAGTTATTTCATGAACTTTTGCATCAAAATTTACTTTAAACTTTCACTGATGAAAAAGAAAAAACCACTTGAGCTAGTTTACATGTGGTGTTCGTCCTCTGGACTATGTGGTAAGGGCAGCTGGCCACAGGGAAATCAGCTAACACAGTGAGGTGGCACCCAAAAGTCTAGGATCTTATCTCCTCCATGCTTCCTCTGATTCTTAAGTCTTATCTTACACCCTAGATTTAAACTTCCTTACATTTTTTTTCTCTTTTTCTACACTCTCTGTCTCTCATAGTATGTATATTCAAAGATCTTCCATTGTGAGGCAAGACATCATCAAAAGATACACGTTACTCCAATATTAAAATGTACCCCAAATACAAAATTGTGAAAATGTGAAGCATAGAAACACTTCAATCAGGCAACAAAATACTGTGTATTAATGATTCCCAATTCTAAAATTTTATTCCCATCAAATTGCCTACTAGTCCTTTTCAGGTGTATATCCCACCTCTAAACTCTATTTTCTCTCTTCTGTTTATGATTTACAGAAATAGTAAATAAAGAGTACTAGCACTGCTCTCCTAGTCAGAGATACCCTTTAACCTCCAGTACCTATGCTCCATATCCAGTCTGTCAACAGCACTTTGATCTATGCCTCATATGTGTTCCTTTCTTTTCTAAGTTTTAACCCTCGTTATGGCATGCCTAGAGCATTGACAGAGCATCTCAGTTTCACCTTGCCTCTAGGCAGAAGCAGGGAATATGTCATCATGGTAAACGTTCTGAAGTCAGATTTCCTTTCACTTCACAGATCCACCACTTAATATGTGTGTGTGACTTTGGGCAAATTATTTTATTCTCGTGATTTTTTTCCTCATCTAGAAACTAAGTATAAGAATAGTATGTCCCTCATGTAATTATTATGATTATATGAAAGAATACATGGAACGTGTTAGAACAACATCTAGAATTCTAGCAAAGCATTTTTAAGATATTAGCTACTAAGACATCACAATCTAATCTACTTGACACAAATGTGTCACAACAGCTTTACTGAAATATCAGTTAACTCAGTAATTAAACATAAATGTATTTGGCTTTTTTTTAAAAAAAGACTTATGTATTTATTTGAGAGAGAGTGCAAGTGGAGGGAGGTTCAGAAAGAGAGAATCTCAAGCACATTCCCCACTGAGCACAGAGCCCAACATCTCATGACCCCAAGATCATGACGTGAGTCAAAATCAAGAGTCCAATCCCCAACTGACTAAGTCACCCAAGCACCCTGAGTGTTTGTTTTATTGTAGGCATTGTTGGTAAATAAAACCAACAAATTCACCAACAAACAGATGGAGTAGAGGGAGATATGCATACTAAACAAGAAAACAAATACATGAACAAATAATTTATATTGCAATAATGGTTATGTTGTTATGATTAAGGTAAAATCAGATGTGATGGATGTGGAGGTTGTGGCTACTTGAGAAAGTTAAAGTAAATGTTATAAAAGAAGAGACATGTGTTTTTTTAATAATATCTCATAATTGTTATTGTGTAATAGGTAAGCTTTTGAGACTGGCTTTCACTCACAAAAATGTCTTTGAGATTCATCCAAGTTGTTATAATTTCTTATTTTAACTATAAAATATGTTTTAAAGAAGTCAGGAGTCTTTATACAGATGTTTACCATTTCTATTGTTCTCTCTTCAGATAGTACAACTTTCCTTCTAGCATCATATTGCTCTTTTTCTGAAGAATTTATTTGAGCAATTACTTTATAAAGTTTTTGCTAGCAGCTTCTCTTAGTTTTCCTTCATCTAAAAATATTTTTATTTCTCTTCCATTCTTGAGGGATATTTCTACTGAATATGAAATCCTGTGTTAACAGTTATCTTCTTAAAGCACTTTAAAATTTTTGTTCCACTTCCTTCTGAGCTCTGTAGGTTCTAGAAAACATTTGTCATTATTCCCTAAAAGTAATGGGTCGTTTCTCCTGGGTGCCATCAAGATTTTTTTCTTTTATTTGGTTTTTAGCAGTTTGATTATGATGTGTCTAGGTTTCCTTGGGTTTATCATGTTTAAGAATTGCTGAACTGGAATCTGTAGATTTATGTCTTTAATCAAATTTCACTGGTTTTCAGCCATCATTTCTTCAAATACTTTTTAAACATCATATTTTTTTTTCTTCTTCTGTGATTCTAATAACATGAAGGTTATGTTCAATTTCAGTTTCATTTTCAAACCTTTGCAGCATTGCCTGTATCTGTCCCATATGTGAGCCTCTTAGTTTGGTACATAGGTGGTCACTGGTGGTCCATCTGTTAGTTCTCAGTATCTTTTGTTATGTGTTTAGAATCAGATCCACAAATTCAGAACTCAGGAATGAATCTTAGAGTTTATAATGACTTTACAGTCCCCCCTTTCCAAGTCCCTTCCCTTTTTGGTCCTTTACCAGAAAACAGAGGTTTTAGTTACTTCACTCTGCTGCACTCTTTCTGTGACTGTGTGCACCCCTGGGAGAGATGGACAATATGACAGGAAGAAGAAAAGCAGCAGGCATTCACTTCAACCTTCTTAGGATCACAGCCCCTCCAATTAGAGAGGAAGATCTTCCTACCTTTGAATTTTCAACACCTCCAGGCTTCTGTTGCCACATAGTGCTGCTGCTCATTCCGCAGTCACTGTAAGTTTGTCTGAAGATTAGAGTATGAGAGAACTGAGGAAAAGAAAAACATGAGGGACTTCCTCTGAATATTTGGAAACCTTTATTCCACTCAGAGTAAGACTTTCTTCTGGAATTCTGCACCTTGCTGCCCTCTTCCGGTGTTTGAGCTGCCTTACATTCAGGCCAGGGTATACCAGAGGAAAATGGGAAACCCTTAGCCAGTTTGGTGTATGTTAAATTCTGGTCTTCTTCCCACTATTTATTTTTCAAACACTTCAAATGAATTCCGTTCCATGAATTCTGTCCAGGTATTAGAGCCCTATCTGGTGAGATATACAAGGTAGCATCTACTAATCCATCTTCTTCAAAATCAGAATTCCCATCTTGGTCCTTTTAGTAATTAATTTTCAAACACTGTATCTATTTGCTGCTGACCTGGCTAAGTATTTGGTTTCTTGGTATAGGGATATAGAATGTGGCTCTAGAAAAAGAATGCAGAGGGATCTAGTGGAATAAGTAGATCCTGGCTCCAAGAACCAAAGTAATATGTAGGGTAAAAGTACTGGATCAAAAAGCTAGACTGTGAACCATGTGTTCTTCATAGCATGGACTAATATGTTATTCTTGGGCACCCAGTACCCACTCTAAAGTCACATATGTGGTACTCATTAAACATTTGTTTCTTATTGGGTTGGTTCAAGAGATAGTAAAGAAATAGCAAGGCAAAATGTACTGCCGGAATTCCTGGGATTTGGTTACTCAATCAGCAAATAATTGATGTAATCATATTGCCATCTATGGAACATTTATACTTCTTATCTGTTACAGGCAAAACTTTTCCTAAAAAAACGTCAAATAACTTGTTGTAACAGATATATGTAGTTTGCATGCTTTTCTTCAATCTAAAAGTCTAGTGCTTTTTTTTTTAAGTTTTTTATTTTATCTTATTTACATAAAATGTATTATTTGCTTCAGGGGTACAGGTCTGTGAATCATCATCTTACAACAATTCAGTCTAGTGCTTATTTTTAATGAAAATGGGATTTATGGGGCGCCTGGGTGGCTCAGTTGGTTAAGTGACTGCCTTGGGCTCAGGTCATGATCCCACAGACCCGGGATCGAGCCCCACATCGGGCTCCCTGCTTGGCGGGAAGCTTGCTTCTCCCTCTCTCACTCCCTCTGCTTGTGTTCCCTCTCTGGCTGTGTTTCTCTCTGTCAAATAAATAAAATATTAAAAAAAAAGAAAAAGAAAAAGAAAATGGGATTCATTTTGGAAAACTTACATTTGATAAGTATATTTTGGCTTCTAGAGATGATAGTGTCTTTCGAATGATTACCCACCAGCTTTTTAATTCTACCTTCAAGAATTTTACAAAAGCTGATTTATAGTTTCTGAATTAGCAGTGGCCTGTCATTGCTGAAAATGTGAACAAATTGTATTGCTATACGTATTTATGGCATTCCAATCAAAGTAATTTAATAAGAAATATAACAATCTTTTATCTAGCTTAGTGCGGTTATTTTAGAAATGAAGAAATTAACAGTCATAAAGATTAAGCAACTTGCATAAGATTATATAGAATATTAGTAAAAGGAGCAAGACCCTGGTACTAATCAAAATTCAGAAGATCTCTTGACCCTTCTCTAACTGTTCTGTTCTTACTGTAGTCTCTTACGGTTGTTTTAACAGCTGTTACAATACCTGAGAGATTTGAACTAATTTTTACCTTTAGAAGGTAAAGCTAGTTCTTCTATTTTACATTTTGGAAAATCTTAGTGGTTTAGAAAAATGGGTTTTATTTTTGTCTCAAGATAACTGCAGCTCCAATCATCATGTCTTCAAACTACATATGAAGACATGAGTGTGCTGGAGGACACAGAATGCCAACTCTTCTGAATCACCAGGTTATAATCACTTCCTTCCTTACACTCCTAATGCTTACAACTTTATTTCTTAGGTTTTAGTCTGGAAAACATCATTGCTCTAAGTTGAAACAAATCTCTGTGTTTTCTACCACTGTGCACTGAATCCTAATCGAATATGGAAAGAAGTATACCACCATGACAACTCCAAAATGTCTATCTCCATACTGGACTTTCCTCCTGAACTCCACATTCATAGAGTTACAGACTGCTGATGTCTGCACCTCAATGTATAATAGACATCCCAACGTTAACACGCTCCTAACTAAGCTCTGGTTATTTCCTTCAAAACTTTACACTTGGTGTCCCTTTCATTTGAGTTGTTAAAATTTTTTAACCTTAATATTTCTATTATTTTTAATACTCCAGGTCAATGTTTCCTATTCCCTGACTTTCCTATCTTTAAATAGATTAACATAGTTGTTCAACAATATGACTTGATCGTTCTAATATCTGAAATCTCAGCAGGTTTCTTTCTGATATGTGTGTTTCTGCTGAGCCTTGCTGTTTCCTGGTGTGTTTGAGGATATTTGTGTACTACTCACTACTCTAGTTCAGAGTTACACATGAAGGCAGACCAGCTGGGTATAATGAAGCATTGGCTAATGTCGTCTCCTTAGTGGTTTCTAATCTTTAATCTTTAGGAAATTAGAGCAAGTCCCATACATCTGCCTCTCTTCCTTTATTACAGTATTTATAATTAGAATAATCACTTGTTCATCAACTATTTGGAACAGTAAAGGTGTTTCTTAATGTTTTGCACTACTGCATTTTTGCCACACAATATTTTAGGAATTATCTATAAAAACTTTTTTAAAAGAGAATTTTTCTGAAAAACATGCAGGTGGAAAAAAGCAAAGTATGTTTAGTATATTTTGTTTGAGAGTTCTCCTCTCTTTGTTTTGTTTACTCCAAGTCAAAATAAAGGACAGTACATAGTTAACTTCATTTTTATTCTCAATATACATAAACCCCTAAGCATGTTTTCTAAAACTAATTGATATTTATTATAAAATATCCAGTGTCAAGACACATAAGAACTGAGTAAGTAAAAATACTAACAACATTCTTGGTTGGGAAAACTCAACTATGTAATCTGTAAATTCTCAAAAATTTTACCTGAAAATTTAATGTTTTCCTAATCAATATTCCATGAGATAGTATTTCAGAGCTTGACAATATTACCTTAAATTTCACTTTAAAAGTATGACTAATAAAAAGAAAATAAATTGTTTTCTCTTGTTTTTTGTTGTTGTTTGTTTGTAAAGATTTTATTTATTTATTGACAGAGAGAGAAAGTGAAAGAGCACAAGCAAGAGGAGCGGCAGAGGGAGAGAAAGAAGCAGCCTCCCTACATGGAGCTCCCGGCTCAATGGGGAATCTGTTTCTCCCTCTGCCCCTCCCCCTGCTACCTCTGTGGGGCTCCATCCCAGGATCCTGAGATCATGACCTGAGCCAAAGGCAACTGTTTAACAGACTGAGCCACTCAGACAGCACAAAGAGAGGCAATGTTGAAAAAAAAAATAAAGAAACTTGTCCAAACAGATGAGAATATATATTCCTAAACCAGAAATAGATAAATCAGTGGATGAAATGAAAAGTCCAGAAACAAAGTTGGTAGATGATACAGAGATCACAGTGTATCAATGGTGAAATAATTGATTATTTAATTATTGGCATTTGAACAACTAAGTACTTGGAAAAAAATTAAATAATCCAAATACTTACTATATATTCTACTATAAATTCCAGAGTAATAATAATTAAGAGTAATAAATATGGTATGACTTCAGCTCAGGCCATAATTCCAGGGTCCTGGGAATCAGTCCTGCATCAGGCTCCTTGCTCTGGAGGGAACCTTCTTCTCCCTCTGCCTGCCTCTCCCCCTGCTTATATGCTCTCTCTCTTTGGCATACAAAGAAATAAAATCTTTAAAAAAATAAATAAAAATTTTTAAAAATTTTGTTTCATCTTTAATCTACCAATTTCACATCTAAGAATTTGTTCAAAAAAATTTAATTGTCTATGTTTATATTTAACTATTTATGATAACAAATAATTTTAGAGCAACCTAAATATACAATATAGTCAGCAAATAATATACACAATGTACTCAGCAAATAATCCCTACTGGATCCCTGCATGGATATATGTTATATATTAATTTTATCACTAGGAAATACATTTAACTGTCATAAAATAAAATAGATTGCAGGGCAGTTTTATAATTTGTCTTTATATCTACTCATGTCTGATTAGTTTTAAGACTAGGATAGAACTGGGTAGCAAGGGAATCTAATGAACCCCATAGCAAACTTGAAGGGGCTACTTACTAGCTATATGAACATATTCCATGGCAATAAAATTCTACTCCTTTGAAATCTAATACAAATTTCAGGAAACATTTATAAGAAAGTTCACAGCAGTGCTGTTCATAATAGCCCCATGCATAATAGAATGAGTAGAAAAATGAAGCACATTCACATAACAAGGAAAGTAAACAGAATAAAGTTATACAAGTATGACTTTCATAAACATAATATTGGGCAGAAGAAACATGGCACATGCACACAGTATGATTCTATTTATATAAAGCTTAAAAATCTAGTAAAGCAAAACCATATTATTTAGGCAAACAAACATATGTGAAAAAAAACTATGAAGAAAAATAGCAAGGAAATAATCATCACATAAGGATAGTAGTTACCTCTGGGGCAGAGGTAAGAAGGCATTATCCCCAGTAATCCCACCATGGCTTCTGGCATGCTCACAATGTTCTATTTCTTGACTTTGGTGGAGAAGGAGGTAAGTGCATAGGAGATCACATTATAATAACTTACTTATTCACATATTTATATTTTTATATTTTACATGTATTATATTTTATAATAAAATAAGGATTTTTAGAAGTTAGCATTTGTTTCTCTATCAGAAGCATCCAGATCCTTTGATCATTTTATTAATGGCCTATAACACACGATAGGGTAAGAAGGAAGCACATGATCCCAGCAGGGTCTATCACTCCATTTTGATCCACAGCGCGCCCAATTTCTCTCTTATTGTAGGGAATATACTTGGTTTTTTTCCAGGACCATTGATGCATTTTGCTGCACCATGCCTACTCCTTAGCTTTGTTGCTATAGGGATTAACATGAAGCATTTATAAAGCAGATGGCCAGGTTTGCATGCCATCACTTTCACAGGCCCCATTGTGGCCTGAACCCATGACCTTGTTAGTACCTACAGTAAATAACTGGAGGAACCAACTCAAGCAAGTCCTAAAAAGAATGGTAAGTGAATTAAAAAAAATAAAATAATGAGGAATATCCTTTAAAGTAATTCAAACATCTACCAGTTCTACACTGAAAAATAAATGAATAGAGTCAAGGCAGACAATTCTTACATGGAGTTAGAGTATAATACTGAGGTTTATCTTTCCTTTGAGCAAAAGAAAGAAAAGAAAAATGAAAAAATAGGTTAAGCATCATCTGTATATGTGAATAACAGTACATTTTTATTATTACTCTCCATACAAGACACATAGTGGACTATAGCTAGTGGCACTTTAAAATTATTTTTCTATATCCAGAGATGAAGAAAAACAAAAAGAATAACTGTTGATAAAACAGAATCTAGATGATATATCTACTTTTTTTTAAATTAACAGTTAAAATTTTAAGAAAGTAGAAAATGCTTGCAAAAGAATATAAATAAAATACTATTTTATACCAACTGTTATTTAAGTTCCAAAATAATGCTGTAACTAAATTTGAAAATAAGCATTATAATTTCCTCAGTAACTTAAGATATAATATTAGCTACCTCTGGAAAATGTGCTTATTTATATAAAATAATAGAATCATTTTTACTTTTTGTCTTTATTATATAAAATTATGACTAAACCTCTTAAAGACATTTTCTTAAATGGAAGATTTTAAAATTTAAAACAAATTACTGCTTCTAACACATTTTACACTTGTATTTTCTTCAGATTTCATTGACCATTGGCCAATGTTTTATCCATTTCTATCTACCCGATTTCAAAATGCTGAGTCTCTTTGTACTTGTAAATTGTTATAAAAATCAAAAATTTTTTTCTGAGTTGAAATCATTTAAACATAATTTGCTTTAGTGCTTGCCCTAGTTTAGCCTTCAACTCCCCCCATCCCTTCTGATGCAGAAATGATGAAAGGTAGAATGACCCTGAGAATGCATCCCATTTCTTTAAGCCTAAATATTCAGGAATGGACAATGTTTCTTTTCAAGGCAATGACCTTTCCTGATTTATTAGCTTCTCCTTCTGGATTTATCCATGTGGGAAAACGCTGCCAAAGCTCATTTGTCTTTTCCTGCCTGTATCCTTATGTCATGACATTGAGGTACTTTGTTCTGTGAAAGTATTTTTAAAAGGTGACAAGCCTTCCCCTGTGGAACATTTAAATAATAATAAAAAAACACTTTTAATTAGGATCTGAAATGACTGCTAAGAAGAAAGTGAGAATGGAGCATAGCTCTCCACAGTTCCACATAGACTGATTTTGTGTTTCTTGTCTATGCTTGAACATAGCTCTGCTGTATTGAAGTTGTTTTTCTTTAAGAATATCCATATCCAGCTCTCTTTTTCTTTGTAAGGCTGAACATTTTCTGTATTAAGGACTGTAAGGATCATATTTCATTGTTCCTGGTACTGTTTACCAAAACATTTCCATTCCACCTCTCAAAAGCATTATTCCTCTCAATATTCAATTTAGAATCAAGAAAAAAGAACAATAGGGCACGTGGGTGGCTCAGTCAGTTAAGCATCTGACTCTTGGTCTCAGCTCAGGTTTGATCTTAGGGTTTTGAGTTCAACCTCCATGATGGGCTCCATGCAGGATGTGGAGCCTACTTTAAAAAAAAAAAGTAGTAACATGATTTTTATCATCCTAATATTTGAAGCAATGTCTTACCATATGTATAGTTAAACATTTAAAATATTTTTGTTGGGAGAAATAACAAAATATATATATAATCCACCTTAATTATTTTATGGAAACCAAAGCCAAGAAACAAAGTGGAAAATTCAGTATGGTGTTAGTAAACAGTACTAAATCTCTTTGGTTTTCCATTGTAGTACATTCATTTAATGAATATTAATCTAAGGCTGTTTAACAATTATTAGTTTCAAAATAATAAAGACAAAAAAACTTAGAAATAATTTAGATTGATGAAATTCAGGAAAAAATTATGATCAAATTTTTGCCATCTATCCATAAAATAGTGTCATGAACAACCTTATTCAGACATAAGATTTTTCTTTATAAATAAGATTTCTTCACCAGGAAAAAAGAAAAAATTTCCTGATCTCCTCTTATTCTTTCCTCCTGTATGCTTCATATGTACCAATCACAAAAAAGAATGCAATGACACTTCATCTATGAAGTCCTCCCAAGACTTCCCAAGAACAAGGTGTTCTTCCATCACATTCTATACTTGATCTACCCATATTATACTGAATTATTGGTTCATCTTCCAGTCTTCTCTATCTAAAATATGAGTTCCCCCAGAGTAGAAAATATGGCATTTATTTTTATATCTGTGGTGTTAGTACTGTGGTAATTATTCAGTTAGTACTTACTAAGCGAATCAATACTCAATATATGAATGATTGCCTCATGGTAATTTTGTTAAGTATTCTTGAACTTCTTATAAACACACAAACAATACACACACATTTTTTCAATATATGTATATATATATAATATTTTTTCAAGATGTTCTCAATGTGAATTAATCCACCTATCTAGCTTTTAGAACAATAAACCATCTATTTTCCCTCCCCCACTCCCCTGCACATAACCATGATTTCAGCCTTCAAAGAGGATTATTATAAGGCATTCACTTAGTAATTACACTTCAGCAAGCTATGGAATTTCAAATAGAGATATATTTAGGTTCACTATCCCCTTTATTATGCTGTCAAATTATTTCCAGTATGTTTCAAAGCCTAATAAAAGGCATTAATTGATATTCTGATGGCTTAAAAGGAATAAATGTAGCCTTCAAAATTTTAATGAACTACCAGGGAATAACAAAGGTCCAAAAGAAAAATATGTAGACTCAATATTAACAACAATAGCCAATAAAATGTTTTATACAGTTGGAGTTTCACAACATAAAAGAGATATGAAGAATTTAGAAAGGGTACCAAAAGGTATCATAATTCCAGAAGTTAAGAAATTAAAACCTGGGATGAAGAAGAAAACTGTAAAAATGGGAAATATGCCTAGCTATTTCTTTTTTCTGACATATACAGAACCAAATAATTTGATATCAAGAGGAATTATTTAGGTATACTGAAGAGTATGAGAGTGGGAGAGGGTGTTCACAGTTTATTAATTTCTGTAACTTTCAAAATATCAAATGAACATTTGTTACTTTTATAATCATATGATAAAATAAATAACTAGAGAAAATGTTCCATACTCATAGTTCTTAAGCACTGAAACATTTTACTGCAAGAGGTTCTGAAATATCCATCCCTGGAGATTATTAGAAATAGGATAGAGACAGATTAGTTTGGAACAGGTCAAGTAAAACTTGCTTAAATGGTGACCTCTACATCTGCCTTCCATTCCATAATGTCTGTGATTGATCCTGAGTGTTGTTTAAGACATAAAAACTACTATTTTAAAGAAATAATCAAGCATGCAATAGAAATAGATTTTTGTTTGGGGAACTTGTAAAATCCATAAATTCATATTTTACTACATCATCAAATAAATCTTTTTCCTCTTGTTTTCTGCGATTTCTTTAAATTTCAGTCATCTTTTCCTTCTTTCCTTTCCAATAAATGATCCTTTAGAGGAAATTCAGAAAAAAATATCATAATAAAACCACAACAATTGATTACTTACTGCAAATCCCTATAAAGTATGAGTATAACCAGAGAATAGACAAATAGTCTGAGGCTCACATTACCCTAAATTCATAACAAACTATATCATGAACCAAAGAAATCAAATATTTCTCAGTACTCCAAAACCATTACCCAATAAAAATAGATATAAAAACAGAAAATGAAGCTCTGGTACATTATAGATCAAATATCTTGAAATTATTGACATTTGACTGTTTTGACTTAGAATTCAATTTCATGTAATTTAATGTAAGTCATGGTTATTTCAAAAATCACAAAACTGAATTATTATGTAATACCATATATCATGAAATAAATAGCATTAAATATGAAATGGGAGTTTTCTATTTCATTCCTTTTGGTATTTTAATTTGGAAATTTTGTTTTTTCTTTTCTATATCTATGTTAATCAAACCTGCTTTCTGATAGATCCTAAAAAGCAAGCAAGAAAGAAAGTAGAGTTTTTTATACCAAAAAAAAAAATTAAACCAAGCAAAATGCAGTTTTCATTGATAAGTAGCTTGTATATCATATAACATAATTTTAGTACAGTTAAGTGTCACTTTTCTAGTTATTTTCAGGTCTCTTATATGACTGGTAAAAATATAAATTGATCAAAACAAATAATACATGCTTGCATTTGTGTAAAGATATTAGGCAATGATTTTTGTTGTATTTTCTTTATTTCTTATATATTCTGAAGTTTCTAGCTTTAGTTGATAAAATCTCCAAATGAGAGCACTGAAGATATTTCTCCCAAGATTAACAGAATCAATCCTAAAATTATTCAGTAATAAATAGATTTTAAGTTCTAGAAAATGTATTCTAAATGAAAATTCTGGGAAAGTAGTATTAAAATATATTATTAATTCATTGAATATTTAATGTATTTTTGAAAATGTATTTACTTATTCATTTTAGAGAGAGAGCAGGGAGAGAGAGAGAATACTCAAGTAGACTCCCCACTGAGCAGGGAAACCCCCCCCCCCAAGACCTGGGGCTGAATCCCAGGACCCTGAGATCATGACTGGAGCTGAAATCAAGAGCAGGCCACTTAACTGACTGGGCCACTCAGGTGTCCCTATTTAATGTATTTTAAATATGCAACATAATCCCCTCTATAATAGTAAGCAATATTTATGGATAATATTGTATTACTTTTAATTCATAAGGAGGTACACATTATCCTCTACTTTGCATTAAAAACCTTCAGCCAAAGTAAGAGGCTAGAAGCAGTCTAGGTTCTGCAGATTCCATATTGAGGGTACTCATTTTATTTATAGAAAGAATAATTCTACATCATCTATCATGGTGGAGTCTGATTTCAATTACACATGATCAGGTTCCTGAATCTATTGTTCTTTCTGCCAAAGAGAGAGTATCTCAGAATATTTGGTTATATGTGTACACTAAATCAATCCTTGACAGCACTTCTCAAACTGAAGTCATAAAACCATTTGATGATGTTCAAATCTCCAAAAGCTCAGGGTGGATTAGATACTAAATGAAACTGAGAGAGGGAATATTGCACAACCCTCTATTTTTTAACCAACTCAATTTTGTAACAAAACTTGGGCTTTCTTTTCAATATTCCTTTTGATTTTCAACCTCTGTTATGTTTTCCTTAAAAGTCAAAATTCCTTCTCTGCCAATTCTAAATCATTCATTCTGATTTCTTGCCTCCATTTGTAACATTATTATTCCTGACACCTTGATACAACCTAATT